>JANHGO010003011.1:0-28248 GCA_024606505.1 Aquila spilogaster
TTCTCATTTAAGAAGGAATTAATTCCGGACATTGTATAGGAAGTCAAGCTAGGTGATCACAGTTATCATTTCTGGCTGCGTAATCCATGAATAATGTGAATATGCAAATATCTTGAAATGGCATTTTCCCTAAGAAGTAGCTATATGCTTGCTCACATGCTATATCTCATTGTCTGGTGACAGACTTTATGTTTCTGCTTGGTATGCTGTGAAGTGCGAGAAGATTTCTAAAACATTGTTGGAAAGTACTCCAAGTTTCAGCAGATTTCCAGGGCCTTTCGAGTGAAAGCTTGAAGTGCCCTCTTTTGGTATAATACTGGAATTGCAAACAAGCTTTGTTTTTTAACAACCTTATGAGGGAATCGCGAAGTTCCTAATCATGGGATTTCTACCGTGACTTTTATACAAATTTGCTTACGTGAAAAGCACCTCATTTTATACTAATTCCCATTATTTGGTGTACTTTCAGAACTAGTCTCACACACAGTTCATGCTTTGCCATGAAATTCTCCAAAGACATTGAAATTTGACTGCAGTGCTTCAAGAATATATGCTTAAAGCCATTGTACCTGGAATGTATATGTGCCAAGAGAATATACTTATTTTTCATATATTTTCTGTTGGTTTAGTGGTATGGTTGTAATACTGTCTTTCTTCAGTACACGGATGGACATAAAAACTGTGGGAAAGTTCTAGTTGCAACAACTAAAGTGCAGTAAAAAGCCAAAATTATTTATTTTAAGAATATACAGATACAAACATGAATTTTCGTAGAATCACAGAATGGTCCAAGTTAGAAGGCAAGTTAAATATTACCTAATTTCAAACCTCTTCTGTGGGCAGGGTTCCCACTCACCAGGTCAGGCTGCCCAAGGGCCCAATCCAACCTGATCTTGTATGCCTCCAGGGATGGGGCATCCACAGCTTCTCTGGGCAACTTGTGCCAATGCTTCACCACCCCCTGATTAAAGAACTTCTTATTGACATCTCACCTAAATCTCCCTTCTTTTAGCTTAAAGCCATTCCCCCTTGTCATCACTCTCCGCCCCTTTTAAAAAGCCATTCTCCCTCCTGTTTATAAGCTCCTCTCAAGTACTGGAAGGCTGCATGAGGTCTCCCCAGAGCCTTCTCTTCTCCAGGCTGATCAAGCCCGGCTCCTTCAGCCTTTCTTCATAAGAGAGGTGCTCTAGCTCTCTAATCATCTTCCACTCTGATTCTATGAAAAATGGTTTTCTTATCTACTTTTTATGTCACTGGAAGCGATTAACTGGTCAGAGTTGCCAGTAATCTTTGATGCTTTGTAAATCTCAAATGTCTTGAGAGATTCCCTTAGGCCATCTAAATTATTAACTCTTAACTCCTGGACATTTCACAGCGTACAGTATATGCTCACAGAAGCGTAATTCAGTTGTCAGAGATCAGTTTCCAAGTTTTGTTAGTAATTACTTTTCTGAGCCTATACAACAAAATGAATCAGACATGACATCTGTTTTCTGGCTTCTTAAGTAAACTTACATTGAGTGAATTCAATCATTGATTAGCTGTTCAAGCCAATGAGACATCACATTTTTCAAAGTCAGAAATTATTACAATTTCCATTGAGCCTATGATCTAATTTGAACTGAGTGGAAAACAATTTTCTGAGTCTGATAGAATATTTGAAAGATTTCAAGAATTTTCCTATACTTTTACAACCAAGAAACCCTGTAGCAGCCTTCCCAGTGGCTGAAACCCCCAATCTATGGTATGTAAGTTCAAAACTCTACCACCCTTTATTCAAATCAAAGAATGTGGCTTTCCCACATCTTATTGATAGCCAAGCTACTAGCAGTCTGGGTATTTCGCTTTGTTGGTTTTGGTTTAAAAAGACGTCATAGAGATGAGAGTGACCCACAAGTGGTGAGGGCTCTGACAAGTAGGATTGATTTTGAAGTTTGGGGATGGAACAATACTAATTGTTGGACAAGGGAACTAAAATCAGTGTACTCATTTACTATAGGGATATGAGAAGGCACTAAGGAAGATTTTATAACAAACCATCATTTCTGAAATGTCACTACTGTACATCTCTATTTTCTAGGAATTGTTCTTTCCTAGCTCCAACAAAGTTCTCTTGGGATGGATTTCTGATAAGTACACACCACATCTGGCATTATGAAACTACTGCAAAAAAACCTTCTGGTTCCACAGGATGCTGCTTCATCTCCTTGCAGATGAATTTTGATAAGTATAGATTAGGGAGATAGAATTGAGAGTATATCAAAGGCATTCAGGGTGGACCAAAGGCTCTGAAATACAGAGATACAAAAAAATAGGAAGCTAACATTGAAAAACTTGGGGCTGAGAAAGATGTGGGATGTGTAAAAGATGACTGTCAAAGCTCTCTAGGATAAGGCTGATAAAGGCCTGAGAACTCCTGTCCTCAAACTTAAAGATTTATCTTCAGTAAAATTTGTTAGCTTTATAAATTCCTCACAATTCTGATGGGATTATGGGTGATCTTAGCCAGCGAGAAATTAGCGCCAGAACTCTCATGGACTGTACCAAAAAGCAAAATTTCATTTTTATTTTTTATTAAAATCTCAAATCCTAGAAGTAAATAAGAGATTTGGCTTTCATTCACTCAAACAATTTTTTTTAAGCCTCTCAGTTACAAAAAAAAATAAAAATAAATAAATTAAAAATAAAAATAAAAATTGAGAGTGAACTCCCAATATTTTAAACTCAAAAGATAAGAACAAGCATAGTATTTTAGTAAAGGTAATTCCCCAAACAGTCTTAATGTTTTTAGGTGACTGTAGCAGAAATACTAAGTCATGGCCTGAAATAGTGATTGAGCACCTGGTGGGAAGGCAGGGCCAACCCCAGGGAGCTCAGGTGCATGCAATGTACCTGAGTGACTGGAAGAGCTGGAGCCAGGATCCTCCCCTTCCTAAACCTCATTTAAGGGTTGGCAGGGAAGGCAAGGGATCTTACTGGGGATCCCTGCCTGCCTGAGGCCTTCCAGAGGTAAGCAGCTCTTTTCCTTCATTTCTGTGCTCCTGGCTGCTGCGTTTGGGCTTGTCCTCATTTGTTGTAGCCAAAGACTTTTCCACCCTGCTTTTACTGCAGTACTTTCCATCACATTATAGCGTTACAGTGGCTTATGAAGATTTTTGAATGATTAGAGTAGCTGACACTGCTAAATCATTAATTGTAGAGGGCAAGAATTAGGGGTGATGCAGTCAAGCACTTGGCGCTACTCGTGACTCATTCAATTAAGAATGTAACTAGAATGGATGAAACTAATACGTTTCTAACAAAAAAGGAAGTAAGTTTTTACTAGCTTCTGAAAAATCATCAAATCTAACTTTCGGACTCTTTCATTTTTTCAGTTCTAGAAAATTAAATCTATTTGTATATACTGGAATGACAGATTCAGGTCTTTGATACTGAACTGGAGCCCATCAATAACTATGAATTCCGAGATATGAAAGGAAACATGTCTAGTCCCCCTTGCTTTAACTTGTCAACTCTGGATTATTTATCAGTTCAGAGTATCATTTTCTAGACGAACATAGACTCTTCCAACCAACTCTTTTCCGTATAGGCATGTATTTCTTTGGGGAAAAGTAATGAGAAATGAGATTATAATCCTTACTGAGTGAAAGAAAATAGCAACTCACAGCAAAGGCCTGTATGCTTAGTAAGTTTACAATTTATTTTAGACTGACTGAAACTTGGAACCATTTATTTTTTCTTCAGTTTTAGCTGCTGAAACACACTGTTCTTGGTCTTCACATTGACAATCCTGTTACTCCCAGTTCTAAAGGCTGGTTTGTTTGTTGATAATGTAGACCCACTTTTAAATCAGTGTGGTCTAAAAATCTTGCTGACACCTAAGCTTCAATCTTTCTAGACTGTTCTTTCACCCTGAATAAAAATATTTTTGAATGCTGATGTACTCATTAAAAAAAAAAAAAGTATAGGTACCAACAAATTCTCCTTATCAGAACTAGCCCGTTTGTTCTTTATTACAGACATTCTCCTATGCTTGAGGAAAACTTAGCTCTTTGTCAGATAGCTAATAGCATCATTATTTTTTGTAACGGCTGTTGCCCGTATTGTAGAGTGATCATGTTTAACATTTTTCAGTTTTACCTAATGTTAGGTATCCTTGCTGTGTAATAGTCCTCTCATTCTCTGACTCATCTGCATACAAAGCCAAGAAATACTGTGGAAGTTGCCACAGTATTAGACACTAGGTTATGGTATGATAAACAACTAAATATTTTGTTTAAAAAACAAATGTGTGCTGTTGCATAGGAGTATTTAATAAAAAAGTGTATTGCTTAATATAATCTAGTACTTCTTTCTTAGCCAACAATGATTTGTGACTGTATTAATTTGTTGCTCTGTCTCCTATCAGCTTACAAAACTGCCTTTTTGCCCCATGGTTTCTGGGTCTTCATCTTGTCATGATTAATATGCTCAATTTCACATCATAGGGATTGTATTTACAAATGGAGTCAAACTGCATCATCAGATGTGCATTTTATAACTTTGCATATTATAGTGAGCTAAATGATTGAGAGCACTTGAAAACAATTTTCATTACTTATATTACAGTCAGCGTAGATTTGACTATCCTCTAAATCTGTCAGTTTGAGCCAAGAACAGGGCTTTACTATACTCTTGACTTCTAAACAGTACTATCCATTGATTTAATTGGAGAATCCTGATTAAAAATTGATGTGACTGAGAGCCTTATTGCCTTCGGCCCGTACAGAACAGTACTGATGTTATGTCTGCAAGTTTATAGTTATTCATATTCAAACACTGTTCAGCAAGTTGTAGTTAATACTGCAGCTCATCCTTTCAGAGAAAATACTAACAGCAATGAGTAGATACTGAGACCATTCCTTTTTATCTGGAGGGAATAGAAATAGATGTTAACCATATTCATTTCCTGCTGAGATTTTCTGGTTTTTATTTGTTTGAAAAAGATTTTTGGATTAAAACATCCCTCACAAGAACAGAGACTGTGACTCAGTAGGACTACCTGCTAAGGAACAGCTGAATCAGAGTTTGGTCAGTGTTGATACGATCAAAGAAACAGGCTCATGTGTAGAAGAAAATAAGAACATCTGTGAAGGATAGCTAAGTGCCAATATAGAATTTATAAAGCACTCCCTTCTACTTTCATACTGTGCTTGTTCTGCGTTTATTTGCAGCCCACCTGTTCTTGCAGTAACAAAGTTTCATAACCTTAAAGGTAAAAACTAAAGACAGGAGGGAGACTTTTTATGTGGGCGGATAGAGATTGGACAAGAGGGAATGGCTTTAAGCTAAAAGAGGGAAGACTTAGGATAGACGTTAGGAAGAAATCCTTTAATCAGGGGTGGTGAAGCGCTGTCACAGGCTGTCCAGAGAAGCTGTGTGTGCTCCATTTCCTAGGGACATTCAAGGTCAGGTTGGATAGGGCCCTGGGCAGTCTGATCTGGTGAGTGGTAACCCTGTACATTGCAGGGATTTGAAACTAGGTAATCATTAAGGTACTTTCCAACCTAAGCCATTCTAAGATTCTATAAGTGTGATCTAAATCATAACACTGGTTAAAATATTGTAGCTTCTGTTGGAAGGAATTTATAATCTGTAAATCCAAAGTTACTGAGAATGATGTTCTGAGTTAGCATCGAGTTTTCATTAGATCGGCTACTGTTTCCTCTTGTTTGTAGAGACAGTCCCCTGATTCTCTTGACTCTCAGGAATAGTCTTATTCAAAGAATTGCATCATGATGCTTGGCAAATCCATTGACCTTCTTAACTCTTTCATTGCCTTAGGATATTTGATTTTTGTTCAGGAAAGTACATCTAACTCTTACCCTAGATTGAAATACCACTTCCTGGAATTATAGTACAAGATAAATGGCCTTGTCATCCCTTCAAAGAAGAACGTGCTTTTAGAGAGGGAGCTGATGAATGTTTTATCACATGGTAAAAAACCTCTACTGGAAACTAGCAAACCACGAAAAACTGCTGCTGTATATCAAGCAGTCTAAAACTGCACTTCAGTTACACTACTGACTTCATTTTATTTAGTTCTATTGAGAAAGATATGCAAAGTTAAAGGCTTACAGTGTTTGGCTAAAAATACTCAGTCTGAATTGAGATCAACAAGAGATGACAAAAGATTAGTTTTTATCATTGTTAAACTGAAATAATACCACCAGAGAGTGTACAAGGGAAACTTTTTGTCAGATATGATATCTCACATGTCATTAAAAAGCTGTGTAACCACATGGGGAAAAAAATCTCCTGATTAATTTAGCCTTCTTTCTAATCAATGGATTGTTCTATTACATAAAGCTATAGATTGATTTACGTGAAATCCAAGGATTTCACAGATTTTATTGTAATATTTGAATACCTCCTTACTTGAATCACAGATTTGTGCAAATACTCAGTGTTTTCTATCCGTACCATTTTACTTTGGTGTTAGTGATTGAAGAGGTATGTAATGATCGGGTGGCAGTAATCAAGCACATCTGCTTGAGGCCAGTCCTGTGCCAGTCAGCTCCTGCACATATGGATTTGCTGATTCTTGTGAGAAATCCTGTAAGTAAAGCTTAAGGATATAGATGCTGTAAGGAAAGGCACAAGTATCTAGCCTTGGCACAGTTAAGATAGCATCATCCTCTCTGCAATCATGGTAAATGAACTATTTGTGTAATCTACACTGACATTATAAATCTTTCCCCAGTGTCAGCTGAAGAGATGTACAGTCTCGTTGTTATTTCTCAGTGGGTGTTGTGTACTCCTCTGATCTATCTCCTAAACTACTGGTGGGAGGACTCCATCATACACTTGGATAGCTCCACTGGCTTACTCAGTCTGATAGGAATGGGAAATGCTCAGCTAGCAGATCTGAAGACATTGGTAATCAAATCAGGGCAGTGATGTTTAGGGGGAAAAGATAATTTCTTAGTCTGGCAGAAACAAGGCTAGGAGAGAATGTGCATCCGTGGCCTGAGTTTCTCTGTTGTTCCCATTAAAGATAGCATGCGTGTAAAGTTGTGTAACCGCTATCATTTCCACAACAAAAATTCAGGATCTTTAACTCAGATTAGGAAGAAAATCACATTTTTTCCTTGAGAGATGCCTAGCTCAGGCTTCACATATGAACTAACCATGAGCGCTGTGATGTTTAGCTCTGCTGGTATCTGGTGGGACCCACAAGCACAGGGTGCCCATGAGATGAGTATGTGAGTACACACATCTGTTTGCTGGTGAGCATCATGCTGCACTAGCTGATGGGCAGAAGATCCAGGGAGTGGGTTCAGCATCAGGGCTGAAAGATGCTGTCTCCTTCCTGAAGTGCCTAGAATCTGAGGTCCCAGCACTGCAGCTGTATCCTAGCAAATTAAAATTAGTGTACATCAATAGCTTTTCAGAATTTGGTAAGATTAACTTGATTTTAATGTCAGAACATGGGATACAAGAAAACAGGAAAACCAAGGGAAGAATGCATTGCCATTGCAAGATATTAAAGGGAGATTTTTTGAATGGTTCAAGTGAAGTGGTATTCTTGGTTGTTTTTAAAGGATGCTTTAGAAGAGCTAAGTCTAAAGTTATTAGATTTGAAGGTCAGTAGCTCTGAGGGAAAAAATTTTATGAGTACTGTTTTGTGGGGAAACATAGCTTTCAGAGAGATTAAGTTAATGAAACAATTTGGTTTTATCTCTTTTTTTAGTAATTTAAGTGGGAGTTTGCAGAGAACATTTTAAAAAGTATTATTTGAATAGTAAATCTCTATTACATACCTAAAAAATTTTCAAATGAAAGATGAAGTCCAGGACAATAGAGTTGTTTGTCTTATCACTGTTCCTTTGAATATGATTGCTGTATAATTGAATACAATATGTGTATCTAGGAGGGCATTAAATAGCCTACATGTAATAGTTCACAAGACCTCATAATACATTGGACTTTTGGGAGCTTTTTCAGATTGCAGAAATTGATTTTGTAACAGAAACAAAGTGGAAAGTATTTTTAATATTTTTTTCCTCTGTCAGAAACATACCTGATAAATCTGGTGGTGGCTTTTCTTTTCTTACCCTCTGTTCAAATCAAACCATAATTACTCTGGCATCAAGGTCAGTCAACTTGGCTAGCTCTGAAAGATATCATCTGTTTTTCTCATGCTTGCTGAACCTCTCAGACAAATTTTGCATTGTTTTTTGTGTCAGTTTTATCGTGGAACATCGTGCTGCCATCTGGGAAGAAAAACACCATGGTACAGGAGCAGCTGGTGAATGAGAATGGCCAAATAAACATTGGCACTCATTCTGCCATTAGGTGAGATAAGAGGTCTGAGGCCAAGCCAAAAGAGACAGCCCCAAACTACTGCTATTATCCTTCACTATTCCTTTCTCCCTTATCTCTGTTTAAAAATACAGCTAACATTCATTTCAGAGGGGGGAACCAAACCTAGCTATCAGGTGTTGGACGTACCCTTCTGAAGCCTGGAAAACAGAGATATCCACAGTCAAAAGCATCTGAGGTGTCTTGCCAATTGGCTGAATGACCAGATATATTTATTTCACTGGAAAAATAACAAGAACATTTAATAATTCTGTAATGATTCCTGTCACAAAGCTCAAAGCACTTTAGACATGAAGTAATTCTTTAAGCTTTTAAGAATGACTAGGGAGCTATTGACTGCTTTTTTTGTGGGTAGAGAAGTTGGGGCACAAAGAAGCAAATACCTATCTTGCTCAGGTTTAGATATAGAGTTTATTAATGACAGGAATAAGTTCTAATTTTCAACTGCCTAGCCTCTTGCACTACCAACAGTCCAGCTTTCCTTCCAAAGACTTGAGGCCAGCACAGAAATTTAGGGAGATAATGTACTTACCCAACTTTTATCTTGTGAAATGCAAACAATAATACGTAGGTTGGTACTCTTATTTTTTGCAGAGCTAAGCTGAGTTACCTTTTGGGAATTCCTTACTGGCAGACACATTGCAAGGCAATGGACAAAGAAACTACTACATCCAGCCACCCATGGCACAGACTATCTAAAAGTTATGGGCAGCTCATTCTTAACTTCCAGACACTGACTTTATGGAAGTAGCTCCTTTGATCTCAGATTGCATATGCTTGCATTTGAAGCTCAAGTCACTTGGGAGTCTATTTACACTTGGCACAGACTGGACGCATACAGACATATAGCCATTAACAGTGCCTCAGATGGCTTTTAGCTAGCAGTTCTGGGAAGCTTTCTTAAAAAAGTGATATTTTAAGTAATTATCATGAATGGTTGTCTGACAAAAACCTGGGAATTTGATAAAAAGCAGTCTATGATATTTAAAAATAATGGATTGCAAGGAATAATCCATCCTTATGTCTCTTGTGTTATCAAACACCAACTCAGTTGTCCACTCAGGCTTGATTGTCAATAGCCTGTACTGGCTGATGGCTGTTTGGGAAGAGTTTAGTGATCTCTATCTACTTCCCAGTGATAACAACTGTCTTTCTCACAAATTCGCATATGGCACTGACTGACATGCCTGTCAGCCCTACTAAGATTAACGTCATGGTGTTGACTTTGCCTTTCCTTTGCACAGAACACCATCACTAAGGTACATTAGTTGGGTAGTCTAGGGCAACTTAAAAACCAGTGTCCTTAAAATGATTGATCTGTGCTAACATCCCTCATTGCTGCAGAAGAGCGAAGAAGGGCCCAAATCACTTTGTTTTCTTATGTTTTCTGTGCAATTGCAAAAGACCAACCAGCCACAATTCATGGCCTTTTAACAGCAGGAAGAACTGTCGTCAACTGTGACCTTCTGTGGTGGCACAGGCCACAAAACTCCACATAATATATATATGGACTGGGAGCCAAAACCAGGCTCTAATTCAATAATCAGCAGAGCTGAAGAGGCCTTGCTTCCTCTCAGTCTGTATCACATGTATGTAATCCACCCAATTCTTGGTTCTTCTCATTTTCCTTGGCAATCCTTTCTCCTCTGTGCAGCTCTCCCAGTTCCACCTGTACTTGAGGCGAGGAATTATATTTGCTGTGTTTATTGAGGTTGACAAGAACCACCCTGTGTGTGTGACATTGGCTGTTGACTCTAAATGGTTCCAGTGGGCCTTTCTCTCAGTGGCAGCACTGTTTTAGGTTTCTTTCCTCTACTGCTCTAATTGGATTTGTGAACTCATTTTGTCTTTTCAAAGTTGTTTAGAGGAGAACCTTGCAGATAGATGTGGCATGCTGTCACTTCATTTCTTCAGAAAGCTCCACTGCTTACCTTTCACCTAGAGAGCACTGTGTGTACCCGTAGTCAGGGAGGGCATAGCCCAGCCCCACCAGATGTGAATCATGTTGCTACGTCTTACAGTGTTTTTAAGGTGACCAACTGTCCTGTTCTACTACCTTCACTACTAGTGACTTTTCCTGGGAAAATAGAAAGGTAGGACAGCTTCTGTACACTACAGAGAATGGTGATTTTACCAGCTGTTAAAATCCTACAAAAAAATGACTAGAAAAAAACTAGTGAAAAGTGCAAAAAAAAAAAAAAAGAAAAAAGAAAAAGACAAACAGAGCCAGAATTAGATGTTAGCAAAAGATAAGCATTTTTTCATTTCACCAAACTTTAAATCACTGATGTGACTTTCCCAGAGCATTTTTGCAAATTGATATTTTAAGAATCTGGACCTCTCCTACCACAAACTTCAAATTCAAAATACCTGAACTAAAAATATTTTAAAACCTTTGCAAGTAAACAACAACAAAAGATGACTGATTGAAGCAGTGCCATGTTTCAGGAGTTTTAGTAGATTGATACTGTTTTTGTGTTGGAACTACTCAGACACTGGGTTATTATTGTAACATTCTAAGAACATTTCAGTATCAAACAATAGATAATACCTCAATGTAGGAATCCGCAGTGGCGATCTGGTTCAATATAAACGCATGACAAAAACACTAATTGAGATCCTGGAGGTAATTTAGGCTAATCAGTTTAGTATTATACGTACATTAGAATACATTATTAAGGCTATTTAAAGTTAGCCCTGCTATTGCCTGATTTGCCTTTTTTGATATAATATTAATTGCATATACTTTATTAAAGTATTTCTCAGAATCAAAGAATTGTAGGGGCTGGGAGGGACCTCCAGAGAACATCCAGTCCAACCCTCCTGCCGAAGCAGGCTCCCCAGACCAGGCTTGCACAGGTAGGTGTCCAGGCAGGTCTTGAATATGTCCAGACAAGGAGACTCCACAACCTCTCTGAGCAACCTGTTCCAGTGCTGCATCACCCTTACTGTGAAGAAGTTCATATGCACATTTGTGTGGAACTTCCTATGCTTCAGTTTGTGGCTATTTCCCCTTGTCCTGTCACCACGCAACACTGAAAAGAGTCCGGCCTTGTCCCTTGGCCTCCCGCACCTTAGATATTTATAGATGTGGATCAGATCCCCTCTGAATCTTCTTTTCTCAAGGCTGAACAGACCCAGGTCTCTCAGCCTTTCTTCATAAGAGTGTTGTTCCAGGCCCTTTATCATCTTTGTAGCCCTCCACTGGACTCTTCCCAGGAGATCCCTGTCTTTTTTGTACCAGGGAGCTCAGAACTGGACACAGTACTCCAGGTGAGGCCTCATCAGGGCAGAGAGAGGGGCAGGATCACCTCCCTTGACCTGCTGACCACATTTTTTTTAATGTACCCCAGGATCCCATTGGCCTTCTTGGCCACCAGGACACAGTGCTGGCTCATGGCCAACCTGTCATCCACCAGGAATCCCAGGTCCCTCTCTGCCGAGTTTCTCTCCAGCAGGTTATCCCCCAACCTCTACCGGTACATGTGGTTATTCCTCCCTAGGTGCAGGACTCTACACTTGCTCTTGTTAAACCTCATCTGGTTCCTGCCTGCCCAACTCTCCAGCCTGTCTAGGTCTCACTGAATGGCAGCACAGCCTTCTGGTGGGTCAGCCATTCCTCCCAGCTTTGTAACATCAGCAAACTTGCTGACGGTGGACGCTATCCCCTCATCAAGGTCATTGATGAAGATGTTGAACAAGACCGGACCCAGCACTGACCCCTGAGGAACACCACTAAGTACAGGCCTCCAAGTGGACTCTGCGCCACCGATCACAACCCTCTGAGCTCTGTCAGTCAGCCAGTTCTCAACCCACGTCACCGTCCACTCATCTATTCCACACTTCCTCAGCTTTACTATAAGGATGTTGTGAGAGACAGTGTCAAATGCCTTGCTGAAATCAAGGGAGACTACATCCACTTCTCTCCCCCCATCCACCCAGCCAGTGATGACATCATAGAAGGCTACCAGGTTGGTCAAGCATGACCTCCCCGTGGTGAACCCATGCTGACTACTCCTGATAACCTTCTCTTCCAATTGCTGGGAGATGGCATCCAGAACAAGCTGTTCCATCACCTTTCCAGGGACAGAGGTGAGGCTGACTGGCCTGTAGTTTCCCAGATTTGTATGACTAGACTGTCATTTACTCAGAATCTTTTCCTCTGTCATTGGTTATGAACATGAACAGTTTGCTTTGCAGGTATAAGAAGAGTCATGTGATAAAGAATCTCTGCAGGCATAGGCTCAGCATTTTCTACTGACTCACCTTCTCATAGTGAAAATAGGCATGGAGCCAATTCCTGTACTCTAGAAAGCCTCCTCTGACATGAATATGCACTGGCACAGGAGATTCCCTGGCAGCTCCCATGGTGATGTGGGAGCTGTACTGTCACCAAGACTCCCTGCAGCAGCATGGCATAGGCAGCCACGCATAGTGCTCACCAGTGGCACCAGTCCTGTAGCATTTCAATGAATTTGCCTCTACTCGCGATCTCTGAGGAAATTCTTACAGCAGGATGAGTGTCTCTTCTCTTTAGAGGATGCACCTGACTCCACATCCAGTCAGGATGCAAAGGTTATGGATGCAGGTCTCCTCTACCTTTTCTCTAGCCCAAGTGCTATAACCAATACCAGTTCTTACAGAAATGCTTTTGCATGGCATGCAGAGTTTAGAAAAGAAGAAATTTGTCCGGAGTTGATTACAAAAGCATCAAATTAAACATTCTAAAGAGAAAAATGCTTCTTTCCTCACCTCCATGCTTGAACGATTCTCAGATGGTTTACAGCATTTCCATCCAGCTTGCCTTACCAAAAATAATTTTATTGCAGACTATACTGTAGTGTAAGCTGTGTCACAAGGTATTTCACTTTTGGACAAGGACCATATCCAACCTAAATCTAGCCTAATAAGAAAATAAAATTTGAAGGCTCCATGGAGCAGCTTGTTTTTATAGCACTGCAAGTTCAGTATTGTGGCCTAAGAGGTTAGGAACAAGTAATCAGCCAAAAAGCTCAAAGTGATATTCACTTATAACAGAATTATTATCTCTAGACCTAGCTATGCAGCAGTGTGACCATAGGCTAACACGTTAACTTATCTTTAATTCAGTAAGTACTTGAGTAATACCTTTATAAAAAATTTCACACTGCAAATCACAGTTGACATGGTTTTCCTGAAGCAACTTGGAAAAAGTGACTAGAAGGGCATGTACGACTTCTTTCACATCACTGTCCCTCAGAAACCCTCATAGATATTGACTTCCTGTGATAGCCAGTCTTGACAGTTTAAGTTGTATGCCCTCTTCAAAGAGAGGTTGGATTCATTAACTTTGTGATGCACCAAAAGGTAGGGCACAGGGACAGTCTCAGGTAATTTAGTTTGAATATATATAACATCAGTTGTCCCTTAGTAATTAGCTGTGCATGCTCTACAGAAAAGGAAATCAGATTTATCCCATCTTCAAGATGGGTGAACAGATTTGCTGCATTTACCATGAAGGGAAAACATGCCTGTAAGCAATTATCACTGAGTGGCTACTAAGATACAAGTGCACACTATACTTTACTTCATGGTAAGTTGTGTGTCCATAACGTGTTATGCGAATCTCCTACGATGGACAAGATTGAACATAAGACTGAGCCCACTTTACTGGTGGTGTGACCTTTGATATCTAGAATACAAGAGCAGTCAGGAAAATGCAGATAGAGTAAATACAGGTGGAAATATTTCTGGTTTTTTTTTTGTTGGTTTGATTCTTCAGATTCCAAGTGACTTCAGCAGGATCATGATTTCCCTACCTGAAGATGAGTTTTTCTGATGTTGATCTTATCTCTATTCAGGATACGGGTAGATGATTGCAAGCAAAGGGAGAGCATTCATCAGCGAAAGCCTCAGTAAATGACTGGCAGCATGCTGCTAGTCTGATGTCATTACATAGTAAAATAAGCTCACATAGAGCAGTGCTTGGGGGATAAATACAAGACAGAAGTAGAGAAATGTACTGTCTAACCATGTGTCAATCTTGCAAGATGAGTGAAGGATATGCATCGAGCAGCGTGGGGTGCTTGAAGTGTAGCTGATGACAAAGGATTCTACAGCCTCACAAAATCCAACATTTAGTTTGGATTGAACTTTTAACAGACAGTGAATTGTTACTCTGATTTAGGACAAGCAGACCTGGGCCCAAGTTCATCATGCATAGAAGCTTGGAGAGTCAGTCACTCCTGCCAGCAGCAAAGTAAAGTAAATAGCTGCATGTTGACCTGTGATCTGAACTGCCCTATGGAAGTGCCTCTCTCCATCCACACTGACTGAAAAGAACAACTATGCTCCTAATTTAAATGCTCCCTTAGCTGCTTAATGCTAGATTGAATATATGCAGAATAGAACCAAGAACAATGAACCAAAACTTTGGTCACATTTCTGCAAGGTATTAGATAGGCTAGCACGTGGACCTTAATGTACAACAGAAATGTAATAATATTGTGTCAGTCTGGGAACTTCTTCTCATAAGCAAACAGCAAATGGAAAGACATGATCTTCCCCATGTCAGCAGTTTTCAGAAACAGACAGAAGACAAATGGCAAAGGCAAAAAAGCTAAGAACTAATTCCCACTGCAGTATTGGACCACTGCAGTAAACGAACCCTGGAGCTAAATGTGAGCCCAGCAAAGAAAGATAAATCAGGATCATTTCCATGAGGGTTAACCTGCTACCTCCGGAAGAAGGGCAACAGATCACTGAGTGAAACATCAGCTGAACAGGATGCACTGTGTAGCAGAGGAGCCATGGACCTAAAGCTGTAGGTGAGCAGGCCTGGGCCCAGCAATAAAATCAGCACATAAATGAACAGCAAAGAAACAATCACGCAGAGCATCTGAAAAGAATCACGACAGCACTAAAAGGACTAACTGTAACTACAAAATATCATTCAGGGTAAGGCAGACTTATGGAGATCTGTAGCTACCTTCACACAGGACCACCTGATGAGAAGTCTAAAACAGTACAGAGTTCCAGCAGGACACCAACCAGCAACATGAAGACAGCAGCAAAAGAGAAGAAAAAAGGAATATCAGTAAAGGAAAATTAGGAGTGGGAGACCTGCTCAGAAGTTAGCAATACCAGAGGCACTTTGTTGCCTCAGAAGTTACAGGAGATGATATGGATGCCAAGCCTTCAAATTGAACTATATGCTAGTAACTTCCAGTCCTGAGCTGAACACTTACTGACACAGAAGTCACAACAGCTAGGAACTACTAAGGGAAAACAAACAAACAAAAACCCTAGCAATTCACTGGAACTCAAAGGAATAATCATGGATTGTAAGCAGAAAGAATTTGGAGATGGCCCTGGGAAGTCATTCTGTGTTACCCATAGATAACACAGAGCCTAGCTATTGTTGAAAAATCTCTGTAAATCATTCTTCTGATAGCAAGCCAACTTAGTAAGGGGAGCATTTTGTGTGCTACTGCACAGGACATGAAACAGCTATTAACTTTATTCATTCTCCAGTCAGGACAGGACTAAGCAACCTCCTACCGCACCATGTGAATGCTGCGTCATAATTCAGCTTTGGGTTGGTGCTCACGGAGCCAGGAGCCCAGCGGGTGCTGCTGCCTGCAGTCAGAGCGCATCACCTCTGTGACACATCCGAGCATCAAAGGCTCGTAAAGCATGCCCCCGGGCCACTCCCAAGCTCAGGTCTTCTGCATGGCAGTACAGCTAAACTGCCGAGATGGCTTCGCTTCAGCTGTCAGAACTGGGGTGTTTGGCTGTCTGCGAATAAAAACACCATTTTCAGACTGTCTTAAAAAAAATAATATATGAGGAGGGGAGGAATGAAGCACAAAATGAGGCTTCCACCTCACAGCAAATCTCTCAAAATAATCAGTCATAGGGGAGGCCAGGTGTCATTCTTGACATACTATTTAGCATCTTGCTCATTGTTTTACTCCCTTTTTTTTTCTTTTGTTCTAGATAGATGCTGTTTTACTAATTAAGGAAATGAAATTTCCAGTGTCTGGAATTCAGGAGTGGCCTCTGTGAGCCAATCTCACTGTTCTCCATGAACAATTTAAAAACAGAATCGAGTTGTTGTGGGGATTTTTGTTATTGTTTCTTTCTTTCTTTCTTTTTAATTGGTATCACTTTGTCTAGAGCACAAACACACATGGCTGTAATTTAGTGAACTCCAGTCTTCCTCTTGTGGCAAATTGATAGGATAATTTTATTATGAGTGGAACAATGACTACAGGGAGTGAGAGAGAATCTCAGAGAACTACACATAATTCGGTTGACTAAATGTAATACTTGCATTATATCAGTAGGTAATGAAAACAGTGCTGAACACTGGCAAAGCCTAAACCACTTCTGATTCCAGCTCCTGTCAAGAGACCACCCCATAAATCATACCTGAATTTTATTTAATGTCGGGAGCCAGTAATCTGACAGAGTGCAATGAGGTGTTTGGATCAGAAGATGTATACCAAGTCATGTGTTCCATAGTCTCTGTAATCACAGGGTCACATAATCCATCTATGGATTTTAATAAGTAACTTATTATATTCCCTTTAGTGTTAATTATTTTACACATCACTTGTTTCTGGTTTATTGACAATATTCTAATATCTTTATCCCATGAAATTACCAGTATAACCAATCACTATTCTTTATAAACATGCAGCCTGTGGAGAGATCGTGTCATTTCTTTTTCATGCCAAAATGTAAAAGACACAACAGGGTCAGCATCACATCAGACTCTGGTTATTTTTGTGATGCATCCAATCTCTGCAGCAAGGTCAATGAGCAGAGCTATTGATGATTTTTGATCAGCAGTTTTCAACCAAATTTCCTTATTTTATTGAGTCCCTTTGAGGACCTGAAGAGGAGTCAAAGTCAAGGCAGTCTAGGGTTCATTCTTCTAGCTGCTGCTATCTGTAAGGGAATACACAACAGTCCTGCAGGAATGGGATCTAAATGCCTAGCCATTGTATGCGTCGAAAACAATACAAATCTGTTATTTTGTTAATGAACAATGGCTTTTCTGGCTCAAAAAGCTAGAATTTGGCATCAAGATTTTCAGCTCCTTTAAAAATTCTGCTACTTAACTTACATTTGTAAAGAAATCTTGATTAAAGTACATGCTTGTAAACATTACAAAATAATAACAAAATTTTATAAAAAATAAAATTTTAATCAACCCATAACCGCTTTAATACTCCTTCTGAAATAAGTAGAATAATATTTGGTTTATCCTCCTAACTGAGGATGAAAGAATGCTGTGTTTCTTGGAGGAAGGTGAGATAGATCAGAGTTTATTATTTTGAACTCTGGCTCTTTCATTTCTCTCATGACCATTTGTACAAATGATTTTTGCTTGCATGAATGTTCGTGGATAAATTAATTCCAAGCTCATCTACTCAGCAACAAAACAGTGTTTTTTGGGATGGAGTGAATGGGCTGAATCATTACTAATAGCTTCCTGCTTTACCTCGACCATTTGTGGAGACAGGCTGTATCTTTGCTCCAAGCCTTGTGCCTCAGAAGCAACAGAAGAGGCAGAGCAGCAGCAGCTATGCTACAAGTGCTCATGTTAGGACTCCCCTGATGGATCAGGGCTGGCATAAGCACATACTCTTGTAACTCCCTACCTTATTCCACTGCTGCCTTGCTCGTTAACATGCTGATAAATGTATGAAGGCATGTCCAAATAGAGGACTTCTTTATAAAACAACAAGAAGCTCAGATTTCTGTACCGGCCTTTCTCCTCACAGCCAGAGTAGAGGCTTCAGGAGTCTCTGCATGCAACCTTCCAAGCAAGGAATGAACAAATATCCCCATAACACTGATACTCAGTGTTTGTGAAAATAATGCTGATGATCTGTCACAAACGATAGAAAACTGTCAAATAAGATAAAAGATAAAAGACGCTGCTGAATCCACAGTCATGTAGGCTTTGCAGTTGGAAGGCTGAGCTCTGAAAGGGATAGGCACGAATATCAGTGCGGTGCTTGGTGCTCACACTTCACCAAGAGGTCAGCTAGAATAAGAGCTGCTTTGCCCTGGGATAATCGTAACTTAGACGCAAGGATGTCTCCTTCAGTTTTCTGATTTGCTCTCTGAGCACAGAAGCCATCCTTCTTTTGTTCTTCCATGCGCTAGATCTGAGTATTCCACTCGTGCCTGAATGTTCTGCCCTTCCTTAGCTCTTCCACAGACCCACGTGCATATGGAATTACTGTTCTCCAACTATGATGGAATTTTTACAGTCTCATCAAATTTTTCTACTTATGTATTCTAACAGTGATATTTTAGGGAAAAACCGGATTCAAGAGATATGGGGAAAAAAAATTCTCGCTGTTTTTTGCCAACTTCCCTCTTCCTAATTCAATCACTTGTTCCCACGCTGTCTATGAGAGAATGAAAACTTGATAACAACCTTCCTTTTGTTAGCAAAACTGTTTTACAGCTACTTTCATGTAGACAATCAAAAATCAGACCATGCGGCTTAAGTGACCAAATGGAAGAAGTGAATAACGAGTACATGCAGGGGACTGATTTTGCAAGCAGTCTCAGGATCAGATTTATTTACACAAAACACTCAGTGAGTAATCAAGAAAATCATGAAAAAACACAACACCTTAACTGAATAAACTACTCATTAAAAAGAGAGTTCTTCACTCTATCCCTAACAGTGTGTTTCCATTAATTACAACATCCTGAGCAAAAATGAAACAGTACTGTGGAATAACTGACCATGCATGATCAAATTGCTAGTGCATACTAAGAGGGGAAGGTGGAACTGGGGTAGGGATTGTTCCTTCACAGCAAAAACCCCACCCATCTAATGAGGGATTTCAGAATTGTGAAAAGCTGAAAAATGCCACGGTCATTGACATTGCTCTTCAGGCATACACCTCCCTCTCCTGACCCAAGAGAACAACTGAAGCTCTTGGCAAGCACTTTCAGCCTATGCTCTGTCTGAACTATAGGCTATTTCCTCTTACGAGTATCGAGTTGAAGAAACTACAGTGATTTGCCAATACAATTAATCTTATACTTGGGAACTTTTGCCAGATTTGGATTCTGCCTTCTTGAAGTAAAAAGCCAATGCTAACTCACACCACCACAACCACTCCCTCACTAATTGCTCTTAAAGTTGTCTTGCTTATCAGTGCTTTTCAAGGAAGTTCACAACTCAAGAGGTCAACTTAAAACAGACTGAAACATCAGCTTATTGACTAATATGAAAGACATGATATGTCTGGAAACACGTGGAATATGTAACATTTCTCCTGTGTTTACTTTGCAAGGTATAAAAAGACAAATAAAACCTGCTTGCATTTGCAACAAAATACTAGAACAACTGAGATCTTGGCCAAGGGCTGGGACACAACTGCAAGTCTGAACTGAATGAACAGTCAGCAACAATGATTATGAGTCACATACAAAAAAAAAAAAAACAGAATATACTTTCTGCTACAATTAAAATGAAACAAAGAAGCAGGAAATGGAATTTGAAGCAAGCACAGCAAAAACGTTCTTAAACAGATTTTAAAGCAGTGATTTCTCTATGTTTATTAATAGCTTTCAGTATTTTTGTTGCAAAGGAGGAAATTTGGAATTGTTCACACTGCAAGAAGATGTATTTCTCTCTTCACTAGTAATCTACGGGATCTGCAACAGAACTAGAACTGTGATTAGGAAATCCCCTCCTGCCATGCAAACTCCCTCATTCAGATGTTTTTCTATTTCCAAAGCTCTCCAAACCGTGTGAACCTGCAGAAAATATAACTAAAATAAATCTCACAAACTCGCATTATCTTTTCATTTCTGAACTGTGAACTATTTTATTACCAATAAAGTTTCGCTCCGTTGTGGGGTGCCAGGTAAGTATTGCAAGACTCTTTCTCCTGCAAAAGGGAAAACTGCATGAAGGAGGAATTAACTCAGAGAGCAGATCCTGACTCTTGTGTGTTCTGAATCTTGAGGATAAGCCAAGGAGATCTGTGAGACCATGGCACACTGGGAGAAGGAAAAAGGCTTATCTTTTTTGGAAGTTTCTCAGTGGAGAATCTAGTCTGTCACAAACACAAACACATGCCCATCACCCAGGCAGTAGTTTGACTAGTTCTTCCTTGGAAATCTTCATGGGAAAACTCCCCCAGCACAGCAAAGCAGCAGCACAGCCCCATGACGACTGTTCCTTACCCCCTTCTCTAACCCGCAATTTGGCACTGTCCTGGCTAGGACAAATGAACTTTCAAACACAAGGAGAAAAATATTAGCAACTTTCAGACAGTTTCTTTTCCACCCCATGTCTTCTGGGTGAGCAGTAAAGGCTTGGCAAACATCTTCTTAAGCAAGCCCACAGAGGCTTATTGCTATCACTAGGGAACAAGTCTCTGGTGAGTCACTGCCTGCAGAACTAGCCCAAGAGAAAGGCTACCTTTGAGATGAATCGAAGTGAAGAAAAGAAAATTAATGGTGGGTAGGGGAGGAGATGTTTCCAACACATGAAGTCTAATGGAAAATATACTGCGATAACAGTATGCTTCCTGATTACAAAATAATTTCAGTAGGTTTTGTTCTGCATAAAGGATAAACCTGACAAGCAGAAGAGAACTGAGCAAATATGGTCTCTACTACAAATACTTCCATGCTGAAGTGCAGAAAAAGGGACTTGTGCCCAGTGCATTATTTGTAGGCAGTGGGATATATTATCCTTTCTCCTGATGGGGTGGGAAAAGGATAATGAAAGTCCCAATTATCAAGAGGAATGGAAAGCTTCGTTACATATCCGCATGGAACGATTAAGTAATCTGGTTTCTGGGTTGGAGTTGTAGTATATAGGCTGGGTATGACCCCATTCTTCCCCCTTCCCAACTAATATGGCTACCTATTTTTGTGCAAGCTTATTTGAATTACACAAACTTGCTACATTGCTTTATTGTTCTTCATTAAATGCAATTGGGAATATGAATCAGATATGACAACACTTTGAAGAAATATGCATCCCATGGTAATGGAGTGGAGATCCTTATTTCAGGCTTCCTTCACACAGTAAAATAATGAAACACAAAGGAGCTGGTACAATTGAACTTCAAGGGTTTCTATTAAATCTCCGCTCAGAGCCAGCAGTCCTTTCCTTTCCTTTCCCCTTTCCTCCCTGCTTCGTTTACTTTTAAAAGACTGTTTTTGCACAGTCAGAGCACATCTAAATTTCTGGAAACAACATTACTTTGGGCATTATTCTTTCCAGAAATGCTCATCAGACGCAGCAGGGGACAGAAGCACAATGGCTACAGTCTTACCGCAATTGTAATTTTAGCACCAGAACAGGCATTCCACCAATCTATCCCAGCACTTCTAAACAGAGGAAGCTGGCAATACCACCTCTCTTCCCAAACACAAGCGGTCCATCTGCATACTCAGCACCAATACATCCACCTTCCTCCCACACCCCTAACTCCAGACACGGACTTTTTTTTTTTTTTTAAACTTGCACGAGCCCTAATCAGGAAAACTGTGCTAAAGCCAGTGATGTTTCACCAGTGAAAGCAAAACTGCGAGTAAGTGGAAAATCAAGTCTTTTTGAAATTCATTCAACTTAATATACAATCCTTCTGGTTCAACCTGAAGAACACAATTTTTAAAAGAGCCTTATAACCTGGCCTCCTTTCCTAGAGGTGCAATTTTGCATCTGCAATCAGTTTAAACTACAATTACTTACAGTCATAGAACTTGCCAATTACACATCTAAATGTCTGAGTTGTGGAGCAGTTGAGTAGTTAGGTAACCACGTATAGGACTTACTTTGAAATTGAACTTTGAGCCTGGATGCAAGAGATAGTATTGAAAATTGAATGCTACTTCCATTTTCTATACTTAGTGCTTTTCTCTCTCTTTCTTTTTTATTTTAATTTTCTTCAAGAAAGGATGGTGTGATCGTGATGATGAAGAAAATTATCTACTAAATTAGATCAAGCTAGAGACAGGACTAAGGACTAGCTAGAGACACTACTTCAAATGAATTTGGCTTTAGTTCTTAATACCTATATTGATAATATTACTACCACAGCTCGCTCAAAATTTCATGACTGGGAGACAAACAGTGATAAAGGAAATTTTCCCTTAAGGCTAGCTGAACTGCAAATCTGTAGCTCTGCTTCACACTAGCCATTGATTTGCCAAGAAAATGATTGTGAGGTACTACTACATTAAGTAAATTAAAAGTTGAGCTACAATGTAAATAATCCACTTTCTGGAGAGAGAGTGGGGGCAGCTGAGCTTGTGTTTAGTGGGTGGATCCAGCAGAACTGACAGTGGAGGCTGCATCAGCTAAATCTATCTTCTGAAACAAAATGTTTCTTCTTTAGACATGGTGACACTATATAGAAATAGCATATTCATACAGCAGCTCTTCGTATTGCATTTATAAACATTAGAAATTGCTGACTAGGGAAAGGCAATTAGGTTCAGCAAGCCGTTTCTCTTTCAGTATATTTCATCCTCACCTCCCTGGTTTATCACTGTATCCTTCAGTCCTTTCTCTCCTGAGATAAAAACGTCCAGCTGTCTCTTAAACTCATTTAGATTACTTGCTTCGCTAGCCAATTATTCCATATGTTTACTACTGTTTCAGGCAGAATTATTTTACTCAATTCCCAGTTTACTTCTGATTTTCTAGTTTTGCAGTGTGTTTCCAAGGTCTCAGGCTCCTGATTTTAACCAAATGCTCCTCTTTTTTATTGTTATAAAAATATAGAAAATTTTAGTATCCTTAGAAACCATGTTTAGGTCAGTACTTAACTTTCCCACAAGCAACAAAGGTAGATCAAGCCTAAATTCTGGACATTAGCTTCGTTTTCCTCTTGAGCTTACAGCCTCTTCATTTATTTAGTCCCTCCAGTCTTTCACCTCACAGAGGTGGCTATTGACTCCTTGATGCAGGGACCCTCACTGAATTTCATGCCCATTTCAGAGGCACCTGCCAGTTCTTTCTTTGCCAGTAAGAATAAATTTATCCTTTCCAGATTTTCCCCAGAAACATTTTCTTAAAGGGGCAAGTTGAGATACAAGAGAAAGTGCAGTCTTTCTTGACAATGACTCCCAGATCACTTCTCACTTTGTTACAGCTCCGTTTTCAATACCTGTATGGTATCTACTATCTGCTATACTTACATGGTATCAACCACAAATACCATCTGATGTTGCAACAGCAGTTGAGATTACTCATGCAAGTTGCAGGTATTCATAACTTCACCAGCAAGGGAAGGGTTCCTTGGCTTGATGAAAGTGGGCAAGACACATTCCCCCTCTTTGTAAGAAAGGATGATATTCTCCTTAGAAGCTTATCTTTCATCAAAGAGTGACACCTACATACAATTTAGGTGGAATTTTGTTACCAAGTGCTGCAAACTAAACCTCACGGTTCAGTTCATGAACCTTTCACAAGCTAAACCCTGCAGTGTTTACACAGCAATACCAGACACTTAATTAAAAAAAAAAAAAAAAAAGTTGCTGCAACTGAAAGTCTACAAAAAATAGCATCTAATTAAGAAGGTGCCCAGGGGTTAGAGTCTGGGGTTTGAATTTGGCTCTGGCACTTTTCCCCCACAATCAACAGGCCTCCACCCTGTCTCAAGATTTAATTCTGGGCTGTGGTGACTGATCTAAGTGCTTTTCGGGCTTCCTCATAAAGACTCATGGAGTTGATTCTTTCCTCATCTACATCATAATTATGGGAAGCAAATGTAGTTGGGAAATCTCCATTGCAAATTAATATTTTTTACATTTCAGTTTGTGGATTCTTAATTTTCTGTAGCACATTTTCATAATTTTCTGCCTACATGTTACCTGCTGACACAAGGATGTTCTTCAGATTTGCTTGATGAAAGGCCTTTTCCGTGATCTGTTTACCATATCTTGAAATTTATTTCCTTATAGAAAGGAAAATCTCAAGGAATTTTAGGGAAAACTCAATGAAAGCATTTTGGAAAAAAACACTTATGTTTTCTAGTCAGGAACTACCCAGAAGAAACCATCTGCTGCTTAACATAAGCAAAATTCTTTATAGTTATCAGTTGCTTTTTGGAAAGATCAGTAGTATCCTGAGCAAGTGATGAATAAACTTCTAAAAAAGGGGTTTGCAACCTTGCTGATCTTCAAAGTCTTAAAACATTTCTATTGAAGATGTGTAGTAAACTCAACCAACTGAAGTAGGCTTGGATTTTTGTGCATTTTTTGGACCACTCAGGAATAATCCAGATTCCCAGATGACAGACTACAGGTTGAAAACAACTGATCTACAGATACCATTTGGATAATCCTCCTAAGATTTTAATATTCAGCTAAACATGAACACTGTCCAAATGGCAGTGTACGACCAAGGAAGACATGAACACCTTCTTCATTTGAGAATTGTCATGTAGATAGACTGAGTACTAATAAAAAGCACATAAACAAATGTAAAATAATTAGAAAGCTGAAGCTCAAACAAATAATGACTTTACAGGAATACAAGGAAAGAAAGATGTAAAAAAGATATCTGAGATTTTACAATTTCAAACAAGGTTAACTGAGGGATGAAATAAAAGCTTCTAATGCATACTTCTAGTGTTTTCTTCAACTTACTATTTTCTAAAGGACCATAGCAAGAATCAAATTATTGCATTTAATTCTTAAAGCAAGATCTCCATAATTTCATGGGTTTTTTTGTCTTCAAAACAGTTATTCCTTTCAAGATATTTATTTACTAAAATTAAACATGTATTCACTATATTCCCTGAAACCAATGAACCAGTTAGTAAATTAAGTTTTTATTTTTCCTAAAGCTTAGGTTTCAATTCCCTAAGAACCTAACGTGAAAGGCCTTTTACCTGCTGTCAAACAATCTGTCCGTCCACATCTCCTTTCCCTTCAAAAAATAAATAAAAATAATTCTCTCTTCTCATTAAAATCAGCTATTCTTCCTTAAATGTCACCTGGTCCCAAAACCAGCAAAATCTGAATTTCACAGTCACATTAGATATATGAGCAGAATTCTGCTCTGAATAGTCTACATAACAAGTTACAGCATTAAGAGTAAGCACATTACAGCGTACAGGCAGTCTGGAAAAATGCCTAAACCTTTCACAAGTATTTTCTTTCTCCTTTACAGCTTTTACCTTCTCTCTCTCACCACAATCTAACAGGGTGCTCAAGCATGCTGCCAACTTCAAGCACATTAAGTACTCCCTCTGTGATACATGCATACACTATTTTCAAATATAGCATCACACATACACATGGCTGAACCTGGACCTATGTCTGGAAAAGAAATTTCTGTTCAGGAAGCTCTCTGCTCCTGCCTTCAGCCTGATTTCAGAAAAATACTCTTATTTAGGAGAGACATTTAATCATGTGCTTTGTATGTGCTTGAGGTTCATTCAAAACAATGAGAGAGATTTGTACAAGCACCTAACTCTGAGAATACTAAACTGTGTGCTCCACTGTTCAAAATAATTATGAAAAAAAATGATTTCTCTATATTTTTTTATTCTTTCTCTTTCATTAATTCTACTTGCCAAGTCTCCTTGAGTCTTCTGTCTGTTGCGAATGCTTTAACAGACTGCAGCAATGGTGCTTATAGTACTCTTTGTCCTTCAATATCAATGTACATTTTTAGCTTTCTTCTGCTCATTTTGCCTTATATATTCAAACTGGACCAGGCTTGCTTTTACAAGTCTTACTCCTTTCAATTTTTCTACACTTTGCAGCTTTCCTCAGTTACAGTGGTTTCTTTGTCTTTCCATCAATTGAGATGTAAAAAGGATAATTTAGGGAGGTGGGAGGATAGGGAGTGGGAAGTGAGGATGAGGAAAGCTTCTTCAAAAAGTTTTCCCCGTATTTTACCTTGTCACGCAGCCTTACATAAAAACAGTCTCCTTTGGTGATGGCAGGCAAGGCTACCTTCTTCATAGCATACTATGGATGCCATTCAACAAAACAATAAAGCTCTTGCTTAATTCTAAGTGGATGCATAAATTTTATTATCTTCAATAATCACAAGTTAAAGATAAGCATGAACTGAAGTGCTTTGCCAACTAAGAATGAACTTAAATTGTTCTAATGTTCCTCATTGAATCTTGGCCTGAAGATTGGCCACACCAGTCTTCCACTGTGCTGGAACACATTCAAGACTGTTGGTATTGTGTGTTATCTCTCTGTGTCATCTATCTGATGCCTCCATACTCATTTCTTGTTCATTAAATAGAAGACTAAGATTCTGTCTTTGAGTCTGATCCTTGAGCGCCCGTCACTAAATCTTAGCTCAGTACACTTGAACTGCAATTTTTTCAACAGCTGATCATATGTGAATATCTTCAAAAGCAATGTAAGTTTTGAACCCACTTAATTATTTATTTTTAAGTCATGTATTTATTTTAGAAGAAAGGTGCTGGGCTATTCAAAATGTAAATGTAAGAGGGTCTTTGAACCCTCTTAGCCTCCATTTTCTAGAAGAGTATAAAATAACAAGGCTACAGATGTGATATTCACTGAATTCTTACTAAGGAACAGTTTCTTGATATAAAATCCTAAATTGCAGTGAATAAAGATAAGGTTTCAAAGTTCTATGGAGATCTTCCAAACCCTTGAGACACTGGGAAAGGGGGGGACAAAGGGCTGGGGCTCCATTCATTTGTGTGGACACGCAGCTAAGTCATTGATGGATGCTAATGGAGATTGTCCTTACAGTAACTGGAAGTATTTGTGTATCATTATCATTTCTTTTACAGTTTACTATGATGACCACAATAGATGGTATTTGCTTAGTTATTTGTGTGTCATTCCATAGAGCTCAGTGCGATAGAGCATTCACTAATACATTGAAGAAAAAAATCAAAGCAGCCTGGGTACCTTTTATTCATAAGCTCTGCACTTGAAAAAGCATGAGATTTTTTTAATATCATGGTTGCAATCTGGTGTTTATTTTTCACACCATGTGATGACATGCTGCCTGAAATTTTAGGAAGATACAATGCTAAACTGGTGAGCAAAAAGGTTTAACAGTGGGCATCAGCAGTGTTTATGTAAGAGCTGACTTCAGTAGAATAAGAGGCCAAGACCAAAAATTTCTAATCATCAAGAACTTGTAAATGTTTTTAAGATAGGAATATAAGGTAACAGAAGCAGCTTCACTCAGTACGATTTGTTTATTACACCTTCCCAGGAATCACGTAGTATGTAAAGTTAACTGTTACGAAGAAGAGACCATTCTTTTGCCCGGCAATAGCTCAGGAAATGTTAAAAGCAGTTCCACCTCTTTTATGTCTGATGCCTACATCAAACACTTAAGTGATAGGACAGGCTTTCAAAATCAAAGAACAAGGGAGGAGAACAAGTGGGCGTTTTTTTGCAATGAAGACATAAACCAAAGTGATGAAATCTATACAGCAGCAGTTCTACCTTTCCAGCCACCCTGCCTTCTTACCACCATGACTGAACATATGCGTCTGCACCTGATGCAATGCTGATATGTCATGAAATGAGGATTTTAAATTGAACGCTTTGGGGAAGTAAAAAAGTAGGTGCTCCATAACTACTGTAGAAGGAAAAATAACATATTAACTGTTTACTGGGAAAATTACTGGTAATTAAGTGTATATTGTGTAATGAGCAATGAATATTTGCAATACTCATGGGTATCTACGTTATTTGTGCTTGCACTAACACAGATTTGCATATGTATGTTTATAATATACAGCACAAGTCAAAACAAAAACACCTCTCCCCTTTCTCCTGAGATTAAAGCCTCAACTCCACGTTTTCAGTCCAAAGGGTATCTTTAAATGTACTTGGTTCCAATCTTCAGAAGAGAATTAAAGTGAATTCAAGTCTCTG
>JANHGO010003012.1:0-28247 GCA_024606505.1 Aquila spilogaster
TGTGCTAACCTTTCTATTCATTTCGATATTGAGGCAAGCATTACAACCTGGAGAACTCTAAGATGTACAATTAAGAGAGCAAGTGAATCATAAATATAAAGAATCCTAGGAGCATGTTTAAACTTTGAATGGGAACATAAGGTCAGTTTTGGTTAACCATTTGGATAAATTTAGCCTTTAATAGAATCTAGAACCAACAGAAGTATTTCCTTTTTTTAGACATTCTAATGGAAAGAGGATTAAGAAAAAAATTGTCTTGCAAAGTAAGCACAAAATTGCTGGACTAAATCAACAAACAAGAATATGAAACTCAGAAGTCTAGGCTTGTTATCCAAGCTGAGAGAAATGCAAAACATATGTATGGCAGAGAAATAAATGAGAGACCAAATTCTGACTATAGTTACACCCATAAAATTTCAGTGATCATACTTGGGCTACCTGGTGATAGATTTTTAAAATACTGCCTTCTTAGTCAATTGAGGGGGTGGTTTTGTAGTAGGTTACAAATACACTTCTTTGACCTGAAACCATCTCTTTAAAATGGCAATTTAATGCTTTAGAAAATTACTATTTGCTGCAGAATTTTTTTAGCAAGATATCTTAATAAAATAGGAGCTTGATTCAATCTTTATACAGATTTTAAGTGCATGAGCCAAAGCCATTATAGAAACACATTTCTAAACTATAAAGCATGTAGAGAAGTCCATTTTACATTTAATTGTCAGAGCAGGCAATCCACTTCCAACAAAGCACAAAAATAATGATTTTAGATAGAAATCATTCCTCTTACAAAAACCTACACAGGAGACTATTTTTATCATCTGGCTCTGTTCAGCTCAGTTTACAAGAAAATAGTATTCAGAGATATGCAGAGCAGATTAACCTTCTCCTTAATGAACTTCAGTAGATTCCAGGAAGAATGTAGCTTCAGCAAGAGTAATCTCCACTGCCTAGCTCCATGTTGCAGTCAGATCCATGTTGTGTGGCACAGTAAGTACAGAAGTGGGGCTTTCTCTTCTGTGCTGCATGTGCGGTATTTGTCCTGCAGATGCAGGAAAGGTGGTTTGGGGTAGGAAGAAACGACAGCTGCCAAAATTTTTGGTTGGTGCATTTTAGGTGTATTCTCAGCTGTGGATGGTGTGAGAAAAACAACTATGTCCTGAGTGAGGAACAACCAGTTCCAGGAGTGTTCTGGTTCCTCTTCTGAGCAGAATGTTGAGTAAAATCGCCCAGACAAATCAAGGCAGAGTATTCTAAGCTCCTACCAGAAACCCAAAATCTACGCAGTGGTACCACTGGAAAACATCAATCTAAAATGCCCACTTTTTCAGAAGAGACCTTTCCTGCATAGTGCTTGTTCTGGGATTAATCTTGCCTGTGCACCATCACTCACTTCCAATATTTTAACAAGCAAATGTACTCTAACCTGTTTGCATGGGTGGCAGCAACACACTTGTAGCTACCTGCTTATGCCTCCCCTGTATTCTCTCTGCTCCTTCTTAGATTCAACAAGGTCCTTATTCCTTGAACTAAATACACAGGAGAGCAAAAATGCCTTGCAGAAATGAGCTTCCACATCTCCCAGAAACCTTAACCTTGGAGTTTCCACAGAGGTCCCTTCTGTCCTCACGCTTTGACACCCTTAGTGGAAATGTATTACAATGCCATATATGCTATTATTGAACATATCTTTGTGAAATGCGTGGTAGCTCATTTCCCTTGCTCTCTTAAATGGGAGTAAAAAAGAAATTATTAAAGACTGAATCTCAGCCTTTAAAAGGCTGGAGTGATTTTGGTCGGAAGGAAAAAGAGGTTTGAGGAACTAACCATGCCTAATCTCCTTTCCTCTTCATGTCAAACTTCTGTTGCTTGTCTGGTAAAACACCACAAAATCTTGGGAGGTGAAAAGAGAAGGCTCCTGCCAGGCTCAGCTCTTGGCCGAGCAGGTAAACACACAGGGTCTGTAAAAGCACCTGCCTGACTCCATCTTGAGCTTAACTGCAGAGAGCAGGTGAGGCGCAGGAGTGAGCCACAGACGATGCCACTTCTCCACAGCAGTCAGGGCTGCGCTCACATAGGGAAAATACATAGTAGTTGCAATGGCCAGAGAGTAATCCCATATGTATTTTTATGTTCGCAGTGCTAGCTGAATTGGGGAAAAATTGCGAATGGCAAATTAGAGCTCTGTTATGTATTCCATGGGAATAGTGGTATATGAAGTAATTATTCTCCACTATAGAGTTGCCAGTGAATAAACAATAATTAATGGATTGTTTTAATGTGTTACTACAATTTTGATGTCAGTGTTGGGCCTGGAATAATGGAGAGCTATTTTAAGGCATTACTGAGCACGTGTATTCTCTTTCCAATGGTAAACTACCAAATGTGAAACTGGTCATTGAAAAGCTCTGAGGGAGTATTGAAGGGAGCATGCTAAACGTGTTTATGCTTTCAGACAGAGCTAACACAAAAAAAATCTCTTAAGATGCACATATCTTATGTGTACCAGAGAGAATATTATTTGTTTTCTGTGGTCCACATAATAGAAGAGGAGAGAGGTAAGGAGGGGAATACTAAGTGCCCAACGCCTAATACTTTCCCTCCCCAGCAGACAACTTCGCTCGTGCTAGTAAGAAATTACTAAAAAGAGTAGTGAGCGGTGGATGGAAGGTGATTGCTTCCATGCATCATCTTTTCCTTTTGTAAGTACTCCCTTGGATGTCTAAAAAAAAACCTTCAGATTTTTCTAGCCATTTTCTCTCTTCCTTCCTTCTCCTTGTGCCAATAGGAAAGGCAAGAAAAAGAGACAAATAACGCTTACGAGAAAGTTTCAGAGGCACTGGGTGATTTGCAAAGTGAAGTGCTGTGTCCTCCTAGCTTCTCATGAGGAATCTAAGCTTATAGTGTAAGATTTCTAAAAATTTTTACTTTTAATATTTCTGATCTTTTCTCTATTTAATCATCTATTTCATTAGAAGAAATATTTAGTGCTGTATCTATCTTATTGTGCTAAGAAACTGACAATTGATCAATATTGTCAGTAGTCAAATAACACCTAAGGATCACAATCTCTTGTGGGGGGTGAAGAATCTAGAAAAATGTGCTTTTGGCTTAGCAAATGAAAAAAAATATTGAACTTCTTATTTGTGAAAATAAACAATTATTAGGATTAATTAACTGTGTTTCCTAGTACTTCTGACTGGAAAAATTCCTATGGGTACTCACAGTTCCTACCAGCTGCTGGTGCTTGCCATACCCTGTCCTTCTGTAGCCATGACAATCTCTATATACACATCTGAAAGGCTCCCACTGCCCTCTCTTACCTGTCAGACCAAGCTGTTTTTCATTACAGTTTGATGGTGTACACAGGTTATATTCTCCTTTCAGCCTGTAATAGGTTTAGGGGTCGAGCATGGGAGAATGAAAAGGTCTATGACACCTAAATCATTATTTGTACAAATAGGTCTCCGCTGTTTTTCCTATGTTTATTCATATCTCCCACATCTACCCATCTGGTGCGTGTACTAAAACTTAGGTAAAGAATCCAATTATTTCCGCTGCTAAAATATGACCAACTCGTCAAATTATGCTTGTCTCATTCCCTTACTGTGAACAGGTACACTTGTCTTTCAGACTGATTAATTTAAAATGCTGACCTGATTTTTTAATATAGAATTGTTCTTTTCACTTTCCAGTTTGTTTTTGTATCAGGCAATACTTTTTTATTTGTTCTATTTTTTTTAATTAAAAGTACTTCTATAATGAATTTAGGCACAGGACATACAACTCAGACCACAGGGGAATTGATAAGAACTGGACATGTTACCCTTGTGAGGTTTGTCTGTCACTACATGATACACTAATGATAACTTCCTTCAGTAGGCCAGATATTTTCATATAATATATAAGAAATGTCATCATGTAGGTTTAATGATAAGTAGTATTTTTTTATTTTTTTTCCTTCTGAAAAGAAAGTAAGAAACAGAGCAATTACCTTTCAACTGCTTTACTGCTTTACTGAAATGGATCTGATACCAATCTAGCCCTGGAGATTTGCCTTTCCTGGAATCCCAAATAAATAAGGAGCAGCAGCAGAATTAAAAAAAAAAAAAAAGGATTTACAATCATGATATGAAAACAGGGAACTCTAATTTGCAGTTGATGTCATCGATATGAGCTCTGTTTATCTGGGAGTAATACATAATACTGAAAAAAAATGTTTAATGGCTGCCTTAATTTCAGTTAGCTTGGTCAGTGTTCCTTTGGGCGCACTTTGCAAGCCGATGGGGTATTATTCTATCAAGTTTATTGCTATTTCCTCCATAGAATCTCCAACTTGTGCTTTTCATTAAGAACAGTGTTATCTTCTAAGTAGCACATTTAAGCTCTCCTCTTAGAGTAACAGTCTCTTCCTGTAGGTTCTACTTGATTTTGTTTTTATGAAGCTTTTCAAATGTGAATCAATTCTTCTAAATATGATCAATTCTTCTAAGATGCCTGTGTCTTCAATCTGTTCTCCTGTGTGGCTGGAAGATCTGGCACAATTTTTAATTACTGTTTTTGCATCTTTTGATGGTATATTTTGTGTTAGTTCATCATTTTTATTCGGAATCCAGAAATTCAGTTAATGGCTCAGGATATTTTGAATTATTACTTTTGCCAAAGGGAACTGGATTTTGCTTTATAGCAGCATCCTTTTGTAAATCACCTATGTCAGTCACACGCAGCAGGCACAGAGTTTGGATTTCTGTTTCATATCTGAGAACATTTTCAAGAGAGAAGAAAAAAACACCCTTCTAGCTTGTTTTTAGTTCAATTGTTGCCTGTGTTTAATCCCAACTGAACAGGGGTAGATGGTTCACCCATTAGATTTTCATTAATTTTAAGTTAATTCTTACGCTTGATAAGCTTTTTCACTGATCAGTCTTATTGTGCAGTAGAAAACACGATTGTTTATCTGGTATCGTTTTGCCAACAAGCAAAACAGTATAAGCAAAGGAGAAGCCAGCGAATTTTGCACACAAGTAAGCTTAATTTTAATTCCCCAGAAAAGTTCTGGAATAAATAATCAAACAGACCATTTAGAAGCACTGAAAAGACAATAAGAAGATGGGTAAAAGCCAAGGTGGATTTGTGCACAGACCATGTTGAACTGATCTAATTTCAACTGAAAGCAGAGTATGAGGGCTCGTGGGCAGGAGAACCACACATGATGTTATTCTAAGCAAATAAGGAAATGTGTTCTGTATGAATATATGGGTAGGATCAGTTTGAAACTGTTTCTATCACCTGTCTTTTTATTATCTGTATTAACTACTGTAAACATTTAACAGACCTAACCTTTCTTGTAGTTTCATACTCAGTATGTCTTTTGATTTTAACAATGATCCATTGATAACTGCTTTCTGGGTGCATTTTTAAGAACTTCTCCACATTGATGAACAGAGTTAGAATTCAAACTAATCTTGATAAGTTGCTTTGAAAAACGATCATATACTACTCCATATGGACAAGAGGGAGACACCTCACCTAGAAAGGAATAATCTGCCAGGCAAAAACAAGTCAGGGATAAACTGGTGGGGTATCAGCTCTGCAGAAAGAGATCTTCTAAGGGATTGAATAGGAAACTACGTAGGAGTCAGTATTGTTACACTTGTGAGAAAGGCAAGAAATCTACTTGAATGCATGAACAGGAATGTAGTATATAAAACCCACTGAAATAATTCTTCTCTACTCAGCACTGGTAAGACTTCAGATGGAGTGCTGCAGGCAATTTTGGGTACTGCAGTTTGAGAAGGATTTATACCACTTAAAGAAGGAAAGCAACAAGAATGGTTAATAGTTTAGCAATTACGATATGGGAGGAAAGCTTGAGATTATACTTTCTATACCTTTTAGGGGTGATGACACCACCAAAGATCATGTTCCTGAGAACAAATTTGCCAAGTACAGAGTCTGTCCTGGGGCACAGGAATGGACCAAACAACTTTTTGAGCACTCTTCCACCTTTAGTATTCCAAGAAACTATCAGTTCTTACCCCAGCATCTCTGTGTCAAGGATATTATGCCTGAATTACTGACTACACACATGCTAATAAACTAAATATGGAAGGGGCATAGGCTCAGGTGTTGATATGTGACCATCCATTCTGCTTAATTATTGGCATGAGCCCTGGCATAGTTTTGGTTATGTCAAGGCATCATCTGGGGCATAAGTGTGCCCCAGGGATTGCTCCCAGCTGGCTGGATATACAAGGCCACCTCGTCCTGGAGGCTGTGGGGGGAGAGGGTAAAGACCTCAGCCGCAGGAGCACAGCTGTGCTCTGCCCTTTTTTTCAGGGCACAAGAACAGCCTATCCCCTGTTGTATCTATCAGCATGTGCAACAGCATGGCATCTTCATAGACCTCCAGGCAAATGTCTGGCCTTCTACACAGCAACTGTAGACTCATTTAGATCAGTCAGTGAGCTGCTCTTGACTACCTTGGACTTCTTCCTCTGGCTCCAAATAAGTTTGCCCAGTTATCCTCAAATTGTCCTAGTTATCCTCAAAAAAACTGCTTTCAAAATCCAAAACCTCCAAATCTAACTAAGAATAACTGATCCCATTTCCTCCCTGGTTTGACTCCATCTGTGCACACAGGAGTTCTGCTAGCAAAAACAAATTGCCAAGCAGTGCTAAAGCAGAAAGGTGAAGCCAGGCAGTCACTAGTGATATTACAGCACCCTCAGACCCCTGTCCCAGAGTGGTAGAAACAAACTGGGGGCAGGGGGGAGAGGCACAGCAATTTGGAGTGAACATGAGAAGACGTGAGGTGGGAGGGAGGACAGCTACAACTGGGAGGAGGAAGCACCTCTTTGAGGGTTGCAGCTATGGTCAGTGTAATAAACAGCTGTCACCACCCACCAGCAGCCCTGTCACTGCCAGGTCTTCAGAGATTCAGTCAGATTGTGTTACTGTCCCTGATCAAAGCAAACGACTGATGGAATAAACATGCTGACCTTATGGTCTGCTTGTAATAAACCCCAGCAATAGTGCTCACTCTGTGGGCAATTCAGACTGCTTTCTCAAGATGTTTGCTGGAAATCAATTCCTAATGAACAGTGTAGGTGGAAGACAAATTAAAACATCCTATCAATACCGGCAAAATGTCACAAAGGCTTATTTGAGCTTCATCATCAACTCATCTGGCTGGGTGCGAATCCCCACATACTCTTTCTTTTCACCATAATTGTAGCAAAGAATCCTTACGGTATTTCCCTGAGGAGAGCATTCCCTCTGGTTGCTATAGGAAAAATAACAAATATCTAGTAATGGAACCATTTTCATTGCATACTGTTCAATTAGGAGATAACAAGAAAGTGATATTTTTTTCCAGGAAGCTGGACAGTTTGCTAACTGAAAACTCTGATGCAGCAGGTAAATGACTGCATGGCACATAGCAAAAAAGTTATTCATCAAGCAGCTGTTGCTACCTTGGCTTGAAAAGGGAGCTGGATAAAATAAACAAACAAACAACTTCAAAACTTTCAATTTCCAATATTCTTCAATTACATGGGCAAGGTCTCCAGAACTTTTTTTAAACTTTTAATAGAGGTTTTAGACTCTCACAGATGGAAACCTTTCTCTATTACAGAAGCTGTATTTCCTAGGTGACAAGGGAGAGTCTCATCACCTGTGGAGTCAACAGCTGGGGCAAGATTAATTAGCAAAGCTGAGAAGGTTGTTGTGCCTGAACCTGCAAGACAAAGAGAAAAAAAAATCCTCATTCTTAGACAAGACTTCAAGAGGAATATAAATAACTTCTTTTTTTTTATATGACTAAGACTGAAATTTCACTTGCCTATTCAAAGCTGATATATATTTTAGATATAGAGGAACACTGAACACAGGTGATGTTCAACCACATAAAAGTTAGAGATGAGCTATAATATTTTTTTCAGGACAGTTCTCACATTTACTGATGTAAGCTTAGAGTTACTTATGTCAGAAAATCACGATTCTTGTGTGGGTTATCTATGACTCCATCTATCAGCTTGATGTATACTTAATTTGGGAGCTGAGTTTTAACTCATATTTCTTGTAACATAGGGCTGAATTTCATCATTCACTAAAGGGACAGTTAACCTAATGAAGTCAAAGCATTCAGCCTTTTTCAAAACAGGTATGGATCTAGCTAGTTGGGATATGTAACTGTCAAATTAAAGCTTAGGATACCCTAAGAACTTTCTTATTTAAATGGTTGTTTAGCATTATTTTATATATAAATGTGTGTGTATATATACACACACTCAGATCTGATATTTCAAAATCATTTTGTCCTTAGCCATATCAATTCTCTTCTTGCACACATCTATCCCAATGCTGGGCATTTAGTTACTGGCATAATCTCATGGTGAGCTCTGTTTCGCCACTCCAAAGCCACAGGAGCACTGAAGCAACATAGGTGAGTCCTGCTAGCAGTGGTATAGCTGCTGCTGTAAAAGCTGTGGGAGAGGGACTTTAAGGCAGGCTGGGTTGGCAAAGAGAAAAATGGAAGTGATCCAAAAATGGAGAGTGCCTGTGGCCTGGGATGAGGCTGTGGACAGGAGAAGAGAGGAACCAAAGTGGTCTAGGGGAAAAGCTTCTGAGTGAAAAAATGTCTTGTGGGGACAGCCAGTTCAGCCACAAGTGTCCAGTTACCTGGCCAGCTGGAGGAGCAGCTAAAGTGTCTTTGTAACTTGTGCCCTGTTAGTGGTGATTACAGCTAAAGAGTAAATTGGAGAAGTTCCTGGGCTGTCCTGGTGTAGGAAAGGCAGGAGGCTGCTTCACAGCTTGAGGAGATACAGGTTAGAATTGCATTTGTAACCTACATTTCTTGTTTAGTTGGATTGGGCTTGGGTTTGTTTTGTTCCCGCATACTGCTCTGGAGAAGAGGATGGTTAGGGAGAGCTGCCTTTCTGCCATCTTCTCATTGTTTGTGGTGTTTTGTCCTTTCCAGGCACTCTCAGATAGTAGGGCATCTGGGCAGGGATAACCCTGCAGGGCTTCTTTTTCTGGTGTTCCCATAAAGTTCCTTCTGCTCTTTCCCTGAAAGAACTGATCAGGAAACAAACAGAACTGAAAAAAGCAAATGCTGCCTGGCCGTAGCAAGGAACCAGGCCCTTCATTTAAAACAGAAACTTTTTCTCAGGAGGTCCAAGGGAGATGCTGCTCTATTGGCTGTGAAATAAATTCCCAAGGGAAGGAACAGAAATCCTATTGTGTGAAACAATTTAAATTGAACCAAATGGAGCACTGACGTATATATTACAGGGAGTACTTTTGTTTGGCCAAAAGGATAAGTAAGACGAACTTAAAGGTCTTTTCCATATCTTCTGGCAGTGACCCTTTGGAAGCAAAGGGACCTAAGAGGAAGCTTAGCAATAGCATGCAAATACTGTGTGTGTGACAACCAATAGCAAGTCAGGGAATTAACCTTTCTTTAACATAGGATAATGAAATGAAAATTGAGGAAAGAGACACAGGCTCGATATTCAGAAGACTTTATTGCCATGTAAAGTGATACAGTCCTAGGAAACAGGTTGTCAAGGGAAATAGTCAAAGTTAAGAGCCTCAAAGGATTTAAAGCCAAAATTGATGACTATCTAAGCTGGCTGTGGGGGAGCACGGCTAAGACGAGCTAGTCCAGTGCAAAGGTATGGTCTGGAGTTACCGCCTTCATTCACAACACACTGTCCTGCTATCTTCCCAACCCAATGTAATCTCAGTAAGTATTTGAAGGTTTCTAATTTTGAGATTTCTTTTTTTAAATCTTCAAAAGTACACAAAAGACAGGTTTTGTTAGCAGTGGGAGTCACGTGGGAGAAGCCACACTGTGGCTGAGGAGTTCCTAATGCAATTTGCAACCTGTGGGGGAGAATTTAACCTCCAGGATGCTGAAGATAATATACTGATGCAAATACCCGTGAAACGATTGCTGTTTCCTTTGGGCCAGATTACTGCCTCCCATTTATATTGCCTCCAAGCTGCTTCTATAGTTAGATTCCTTTCAGTTATCTCCTGGTGCGTACATTATGTCACCTTCAGCTCACAATGATGAATTCAGAAGCAGTGTCAAAGAGGACAGAAATCAGGTATCAGCATGCTGCCAGAGGCCTGAAGGAGTACGACTCAAAGAGGATTTGCCTGAAGATTCTTGGCCAGAGAACTTTACTTGCAGATGCATCCAGCTGTAAATATAACTTGCACAGGGTGTGTGTCGTGGTTTAACCCCAGCCAGCAACTAAGCACCATGCAGCCGCTCACTCACTTCCCGCCCACCCAGTGGGATGGGGGAGAGAATCAGAGAGAAAAAAAGTAAAACTCATGGGTTGAGGTAAAGACAGTTTAATAGGACAGAAAGAAAGAAAATAATAATGATAATGATAAAATGGCAATAATAATAATAATAAAAGAATTGGAAAATACAAAACAAGTGATGCACAATGCAATTGCTCACCACTCGCCAACCGATGCATGGTTAGTTCCCAAGCAGCAATCCACCCCAGGTTAACTCCCCCCCAGTTTATTTACTGGACATGATGTCCCATGGTACGGAATACCCCACTGGCAAGTTTGGGTCAGCTGCCCTGGCTGTGTCCCCTCCCAGCTTCTTGTGCCCACTCCAACCTTCTTGCTGAATGGGCATGAGAAGCTGAACAATCCTTGACTTAGTCTAAACATTACTTGGCAACAACTGAAAACATCAGTGTGTTATCAACATTCTTCTCATACTAAATCTAAAACATAACACTATACCAGCTACTAGAAAGAAAATTAACTCTATCCCAGCTGAAACCAGGACAGAGTGATTCTTTTACAAGCATTCCTTTCTGTATCAGTTACTAAAGTGAACTCAAAGAAGCAGAATATTTTTTTTTTCTGTTAGGTGTTGACCACTGACTTTAGAGAAAAGGAGCAGGAGCCTTCCTCGTGCTGTCTGTACTCCCTGGACAGATGAAGCTTTAAGTCCTACTGCAGAACATGGGGACGTGTATAGTGCCTCTATCTGCAGGAGTCATTTTGTAAGGTGATTTTATAATATGTATTTTTCCTTACCTGGAATCCACTGAAATTAATAATCTTGTTGGATTTAGTAGCTTTCAAATCAAGACCCTGTCCTCTCTGTGAGAAAATCTACAGCTTCCCTATAAAACCAGGGCAATGTTAGTGTAAGGGATTGTGGGTGAAAGATTTCTGTGATATTAACACATCATTGTTTATGAAAGTGTCATGAAGAAAAAAATACTGACCGTAGTAAAAAATGAATTTCACAAAACAATTTGCAGTGAAAATCTCACTTCTACAGCATGCCTGCTGAATTATCTATTATAAATTAGCTCATTTTAAAATTGGTGAGGTCTGCAGAATGCTGCATTCCCTCTGGACCGGGAGCTCTACACATACTGTCTCGTAGGGGATAAAAAAGTAATTACTGAACATCACCCTTTCCCAGACAAGTGCTGTGGACTGCTCAACCACTCATTTACAATTTAATCCCAGGGTCCTCACTGGAATAGGTTTTTAGGTGCTAACTAGACGCTAACAAAATGGTTATTTAAATTCATTACATTTGAAAAAACAGAAAACATACTTTCAATTGTGTGGTATAACTGAAGCTGTTACTTTTGTGGGGAAAAAGGGAAACAATGGAATAGGATTGTGTGATTATTTTTTTTTCCCCTCTCTCTCTCACACATACTGACTGCTTTCTGATTCAATATTTCTCCTCTTTTCTTAACATGTAGATTAAGTTGAGTGATAAATAATAGTTCACTCTTTCACCAGCTACAATACTTGCAACTTTCCATAGATAAAAAATACATATTTTTAAATGTTTCTTGGAGAAGTATTTTTAAAAGTTTAAACATCTGATACAGAATACAACAGGATAAAGAATCATACTTCTTAGAAATGACAGGTTGTTAGTGGTCTGATTGCATATATTTGTTTTGAAAACAGTTGATGAGTGCAACCAATACTATAAGACTTGTTTTCTTATAATGAAGTATGTGCTACTTGAAAAAAATATAATTTTATTTTCCTAAATTCCTCCTGTATAGCTTTTTTCCTATTACTCTGTGTAGTGAAAGCAGTAAGTTCTGCTTAGTATGGAAGACTCAGTTCATGTTCAAAGGATCAGATTTTCTTTTAGTGTAAGTGAATTGACAATAGTTTAGCACTGCTCATTTAAACTATCTGAGATTCTGCTTTTTGTTGTGGCCTTTTCCACCCCTTTCCATCCATTTCAAACAGCATTGCTGAAAAGGTACTGAGGTCCAGATCTGCAAAGTTATTTCAGTGCCCATCTTTCTTTGAAGTCAATATGATTTACGTTCCTAACTGCCTTTGAGCAGCTGACACTGAAGGATACAGTAATGTGAAGGCAAATACAAAGTGAAACAATCCCAATTTACATTTTAATGTGGTTGCCTTCAGTCCTTTAGGAAAAAGAAAAAAACACCAACCAACCAACCAACCAAAAAAAAACCCAAAACCCAACCCAAAACCCAAAAAACCAAACCAGAGGAAAGCATTTCAGAGGCCTTGAAAAAGACCATTTTATTTCTTGTTGATCCTTCCTCTCTGGTAATTTTAACATGAGTGAAACATTGTACAACAAGGAACTCCCAGGTGATCCCCTGTCATTTCTGACTCTCAATCCAAAAACATACATATGTCAATACTGCAAGCTTGCTTTGCCTGGCTGTAATACCTGCTCTTTGAGGTTCACTGAAATGCTGTGTGCTACAGCAACGATAACATATGATTCTTCAGAATTCAGTGGGGATCATCCTAGGTACAAGAAAGAGATCAGAACAGTGCTCACTTAGCTCACATTTCAAATTAAAGTCAGGCTCATGATACAGTGAAGCTGTTATTTTTCATAGATCTCCAATACCTCAAATTCTCAACTTTCAGGTAAAGTGATACATTAAGAAAGCATAAAAAGCAGCAGGTAATGAAAATCATAAAAATATTATGTTAGTGCTTATTATTACTCACCTACAGAGATAAGTGAAATGTATCATGTGTACTGCCAACAAAAATAGCATTGATGTTTGTTGGAAGGTGTTTTCTACCTCATGGTGATTTCAGATTTATATATTGCATTGACGAGTGTGCTGCAAATCTGGGAAAATTATCACACAAAGTATGATGTAAAAGACCCCTTGCAAGATGCATTGTTAGACTGACAGGATGCCATACCAGACGATACCTGGTAAAACAAAGCAAAGATGTGCCAGTGGCTGGTTTTTTTCCTACTCAGCCACTGAGAGCATGTTGCAGCTTTTAGCCTGTTGCTTGGAGTCCATCCAAACCATCTGCACCCATATAGCCGGCAGCGAAGCAAAATGCTATGCGGTCAGACTTGCACTTTGTGAAAAAAAGGCAGTCTCTTTGACCTCCTAATTAAGTCACCTATTGATTTCAGCAGTTTGTAGCTGGCACTGTTAGGTATATTGGGTGAAGTAACTGACATAGAATGGGCGAAGAAACTTCTGTGAAAGCTATACGCAATACACTGGTACAATACAACCGTGGAGGGCCTCCTGGAAGCTGCCAGCCAAAACACCAGTGGAATCACTGGAAATCATCTGCTGGACATAAAGACCAGACACAAAGTTTGGATCATCTTGTAAACAACACCAACATCACATTTAAACAAAGTTCTTTCCATGAAAAGCATGAGTTACTGAAGATCTGTCAGGTGAAAATTTCCCAGTGTTTTTAAAGGAATTCTCATTGCTGATGATGGTGTTTGACTCTTGCCCTATAAATTCTTGCGGTGTAACAGGCTAAAGATGATGAACAAGACATTGATATGAGCCACTCAGCAACAGATGGTGAAATATCACTATTCCAGCATTTGGGACACAATTTTAAACAGATAGGTACTGGAACGCTCTTAGTGCAACTTCTCTTTAAATTGTAGGCAATGTGAATGAATTATATCTATGTTTTATTTTTTTCATTCTTAAAAAAGTCCAAGTCCTGTTATTTACAATAAAACACATTTTTACTGTTTATCTCGAGAACTAAACTTTCTCTGCTGTAATCACTAATTTTATGGTTCTATGAAAATGTGTAAGTAGGTGCTATAAGCTGTATTCATTTCATATTCAAAGTGACATCATGGGAACAGGAAAAAAAATACAGATTTTTTTTGTTCTGAAACAAGCTGATCCACTCAGAACTACATCAGGCAATTTCCTTATTCACACTACATCATAATGTTAAAGGTGGAGGTCCATAAGTGTCTGTTATCTAGTACTGGAAGCTTAAGTGGCAGAGAGATTATACAGTTTACATTTATACAGGAATGTCTTTTACCCTTTCTCTCTCTCTTTTTTTTTTTTTTTTTTAATTGAGACACATAACATTATTAGAAATATGTTCACATGCTAAGTTACCAAGAGATGATCCAAAAATATGTATTACCCCAGAGATCTGTTGTAATGCTTCTCTATTTCTTTTTACTGATCACAGTTCTTTGTTATATGTTCTCCATAACAGGATCTATTCAACTCAGGGGCTTGCTCTTTCCCTTCAGTGGTGTATGTCCTTAACAGCTCTTCCCATATCCTTTGTCAGCTGTAATTTCAAGAACCCTTTTTTTTCTTCTGCTTCATAATCACTACAGCATCCTTTCCATAGATACTGTATGTCACAGTGTGATAAATACAGGCAAGTGAAGAATTTCTTGGGTCTGGTGCATGCCGGAATACTTGCAAAGGGTTGATTATGGAATTATACATTTCTGTTATTTAAAGGAGGCTAATAGGACAATATTCTCTATGTCCCTACTTTGATAGAGTAAGGCATTTAACAGTCCCTGAGCAATTTAGCTTTAAATTAGAAGGATTACTATGTATCCTTACTTGTTTTCTTCTTCATTGAAACATTTTAGCTATCTATCTAAATTGATTTTGAATTGGTCTACTTGAGGCCACTGAAAGACAGTCCTGGTTAAGCTGGCTTATCCCCTGCTTAGTCAATTTAGTGTAATTTAGTAATCTCCTGATGCAAACTGAGAATTTTTTAATCAAAGCTTAAACTGGGGCAAGTGAATATATAAAGAGAGGTTTGCAACAACTGAACTGGAACAATTTAAAATCAGATACCTTCCCGAATCCAGGGCAGTGGTGGAGAGCCTCTGAAGCTGTAACACACAAGCAGTGACAGAGCTAGTTTAAAGAGAGCATCTATGGAGACGTGTGCTATTTCTTTAAAAGCTGTAGAAGGAAGCCAAGCAGTAGGAGCCTTGGGGAAGACATGGTAGTAAATTAAATGAAGAAAGCGAGGCTTTAGGGCCAATAATAGTTTTCTGTATTCTAATAATGATCTTTGAGAGTGCTGGGAGAAATGCGTTGTGATTCTTTACAGCTGCTGCAGGAGAGCTCTTGTCCTAAAACTTCAGTCAGAGTGTCCTGTTTGAACTGAGTCCTTAGCATGGGTGCTGGTGTTATTTTCAGACTTTGGTCTGTGACTATAAAGGCCAAAGGCTTGCTTTAAAAAAATATATTAAACCTGATTCTTTCTTAATCAGAGGTTTCCTGATGTCAGTGCTTGTATCTAAAAATGACTTTGAGACACCACACCAATGCTGGGCCTCAGACTGCACATCTAAGTTTTCTGTGAACTGGATTTAAAGGTGGGAGTCTTTCTGGTTTCTTAGAGCAAGAACAGCCCCGCAGCTTCCCTAGATTCCACCCAAAGGGAAACTTGTCTAACTGCTTCGATAGAGTTGCAGGGCCACCCCAGAACCAGGCTGAGAAATGGGAGAGGAATGGTGCTGGCTTCTGGTCTGTTTGGAAATAGGCAACAAAGAGGAGCATATGCTTTTTTAAAATAAAATAAAAATGTAGGCTTTCTTTTTTAGCTCAAACTTTTGTCATGGGACCTGCCTCAGCTGCCACGGATGCAAAGGTGTCCGAATGAGTTTGTTACCCCAGCGTGTTGCCTGTTGCCGCAGTAAAGGGAATGAAAATGGTGCCAAAGCCAGCTGGCTGTACAGGTGCCAGGGGAGAGGGCAGACCTCAGTGGTGCAATGTCTCTCAGCAGGGTCATGGGCCAGGCTTCCTTGCCGAGTCCTGTGTGCCGGTACAGTGCAATTGCCAAGCTGCTGAGGGATTTGTGACTCCTAGCCTACAGCATGGTTCCTACAGTAAGGGATCCCTTTGTCCACATTTCTTCCTGGGGGCCAGGAGCACCTAGAAAACAGCCAGCAAAGGGAAAACCTTGTGTTCTGTGTTGTATGCTGTCCCTGGTGAGTGCAACTAAATGTTATAAAATCTGGCTGCACCTGCTGAATCATTTAAGACTGAAGCTGAGAAGGGGATGAGAAAGATGGCTTGCCTTAAAACCTGTGTGGAATCGCAGAGGTAAGCACTCGCACACCTATCAAAATTTTGCAGTCCACAGTTTCAGTTTTTCTTTGAGCTACATTGTACCTCACTAGATCTTAGTCCAAGAAGCTTTTGAAACCGCTGGCCCGAGTGTGCTTTGTCTCTTCATCTTAAACATATTGTTTATCACAAGCTGCTTCTAAAACCAATAGTCCATCATGTGCAGTACAATAATATTTTTAATCATAGTGTTCCATCTACTTGGTTTATAAATATCAAGGCTCTGACAATGTAGAGGTTGAATTATTTTTCCATGAAGTTATCAGTATTGTTGTTAATATTTTTTGCAGGTCACAGCAAAGTAGAGATGGGAAGTGAAAGCATGCAAATAAAAAAAGCTTCATTTCCCCTTCAGCTGAGGTAGAAGGCCTCTAGTCTCCCTGGGTAAAATATAATCAGCACAAAAATTTTGCAGAAAGACCTACTCAGGGTATAGGATGATAAAGTCCTTTCCTCTCTTATTTTCTTGTTTGCAGAAAATGTTACATTTCTGAATATGCTCTCTGTGAGGACGCTTATATACATCTCAATTAAAAAATAATATGGAGATTATTCAGTATATTTTTCCCCCATGATTTGTTTTCCAGTATTTGCAGGATTGTGCAAATCATCTCAGCACATATTTTTCATTTGCAGTAGGAACACCTTTGTTTCTACTTAATACCTTGTATTTCCCCTGTCCTGATCTAAATAGCATCCTTCAGTCAGCAGTAAGCATACATTGGTCTTACTTGTTCATCCCTTTCTGAGATCTTGCACCTTTTCTCTTCCTGCCAATTTACATTTCCTTTTTAGGAGGTGAATCTTTCCTTGCAACTTCAATATGGTCTTATACACTTACCTTTGAGGACTTGCCCATCTTCAGCTCTCCAGATACACTGCAGTCTCTCTTTCTTCTGAAAGTCTGTCAGCCATTTTAAATATCATATAGAACAGAAAGATCAATTGATTTATTTGTTTTGGCTTTCCTCCCATGCCAGCTCTAGGACTCTAACAGTCTCCATCCCCTGCCCTCCCTTCCTACCCCTAGCCTGAGGTTCCTCTTCAGCACTTGCTTCCCTTTCACCTGTACAGGCTGTTCTGTCCAGTTCTCCATGATGTGTCTCCATGCCATAATACTCTGTGTTCATGAGTTTCAAGCCAAGAACCTGATTACTGTAACTAATTAACTAATTAATGGAACAGAAACCATTGTCATAAATTCTTTTCCTGTCCATACACATCCCTATTTGTCCAAATACTTTCTTACCAGTCGTGCTGACAAATCTCCCTCCCTTTAATTCACTTCTGTGTTTCAGGTACCTTCTCTTCACAGAAAATCCTGGGTTTTTCTTTTAACCTTCAAGACATTGTACATGTCCATTTTTTGCTGCTTAGCTGCTGCTGTTATCTTCTTGTGTGAACTTTCATTCTGACCCATTCTGCCCACGTGTCAAGTTTTGAATGCTTATTTGGTGCCTGACTTCATTACTGGCTTCACACTCTTTTGTGCCAATATTCAGGTATATTTTCATTGCACTGGATTAATCTATAATGCTGCAACAACCTCCTCCTTCAAATTCTGCCTTCTTCCTTTTTGTTATGATAGCAACATTATTAATTAATTTATTAATGAAAGCTGTATCAAGAATCCCATTTGCTGTATCTCCAAACTACAGCTAGCTTTGCAAGATTCGGAAAATGTATATATGCACATACTAACCCCTCTAAGTATATGAATGTTTTCCTGTTACCCTTGTCTTTCCTTGTTCCTTAATGCTTATTGAACTTTCTGGTTAAATAAACAAATCAAATCAGGGGGCCTACATCCTCAGAAGCTACGTCTGGTTCATCCTCCAAGCCAACAGATTCTTTCTATTGTTTTACTATATCTGTTTTAAAATAATATAAATTTTCTGTCCTTTGGGGGCACAAGCATATGTGAATGTATTTCTTTCCCTGCCCCCAACTTAATCATACATTAGTAACTAACTGAACAATTATCCTTATCTGTGTAATGAAATACCTTAAAATTCATATAATTATTGGGCTTTTGTTGGGTTTGGGGTGGTTTTTTTTCCCCAGGGGGGGAGAAATTCAAACCTATGAAATCTGACAAATAAGCTAGAAAATGAATTCCTAATTACACTGTTGGCTGTAAGCACATTTAAGTGCATCTTGTTAAAACTTCGAGGGATGTCAAAGGAGCATATCTATAACATGAAGATATTTATTCTCTTGTTTCTCTAGAACTTGAAAAATAATTTAATGTAGAAATCATGTATGGAAAACAGGGCAAGTAGCCCTTGGAATTGCATGGAATTCCTTGTTGTGAAAATTTAATTTTTAATTAATATAGCAATGATACAGAAAGCTTAGAAACAATATTTAAATTATGAAAATACTGTATTAGTCCATCCACAACAAAATAACTTATGAAGAGTCTATGAAAAGATAGTGATAGGGTCTTATCTACCCATAAAAAAGTACTCAAGAGAGCATATAAATGCTAAACAAAGATACCTAAGAGCAAGTATATAAATCAAGCAGAATTAATAAAGCAAACCAAATGTCTAAGAATGTAGCCTTGAGGTAAAAACTTTAGCCTTGCCTGAAAAATGAAGCAACTTTGTCAACATTTGTAATAGTGCCCTTGGGTGTTCACTGCAGCATCACAAGGTCACATCTCACCAAATTTCTCTTTAAGGATGTGCAACAGGCAGTTGTTAGTTTGCTGCCTTTTGTGTTTCAGCCAAGGATGTTTTTCTTGATCCAGGACCCACGTAGAGTTCAGCAGGAATTTGAAGATTGCCACAGCTGAGTGACTTGGCTTGTGGTATGAAACATCTCTAGGGAGTCTGAGTGGCTACCTGAGGGCCATGAGCTGGATGCAGCTGTTAGCCCCAGGACTTGTGTTGCTCACATTGTGTTACCACCAACATGATGTTGTATTAACATCGTTGCCTGACAAAGAGCTGGACTGACCTGGGAGACCCTGTGAGAGAAAATAGACTAATAAAGTGTCTGGAATGGAGCTCGCTGGAAGCGTGCCTTGCCCATTTTTGTCCTACAGTGGAGCAGTGGGTCCCATTGGAGCCATTTTCTTGCCTGCAAGGTGCCCCCACAGCTCTTCCTCCCCATGGCTCTTCAGAGAAGCTGATACCTGCCCTGAGGATAGGGAACCAAAGGACAGTTTTGGGACAAGGTTCACAATGAAGCTGATCAGCCCAAATTAGTGTTAGGGGACTAGAACAATGTCTGATGCAGGCTGCAAAGCAGGAAAGCTTTTTGATGAACTGCGCTGGTTTTCATTGCAGAGCTTGTCCCCGCTGAGCTTTTACCACAACTAAGTGTAGGTGCCAGTGTTTCTTGCTTGTGTTGATATGTCTCACTGTCTGAAAAACACTGCTCTTTTTTCACCAGCAGGACCTACTCTGTAATGAACATCAAGATGTGGACATCATATTGTGACATATGCCAGTAACCCCGCAATAATTTTTTGGTATTGTTTAAGCTCACAACCAAATCAAATGGTATTTGAGTGCCATTCAAGAGCAAGCAACTGTTTTCTGGAAGAAGAGACTGATGTGCACCTCATGGTCTCAAGCTCCTGGTTCCCTACTTCATCCTTCACAATGGTCTTAAAAACTCCTATTCTTACCCTGGATGAAACTCCCTTAGTGCAGGTATTCTATTGCCAAATGTACCGTAAGAATAGGCTCCACAAAGCACTTAGGCATGGGTGAGCCATCCACTGATTTTGCTGGAGCCACAGACATTGCAAAAGTTAATTATATGTCTAACTAAGTGTTTTGTTGGATCAGGGCCTGCATCTTTTTAAATTAAACAAACAAACAAAACGCACGTTCAACAGTAACATAAAATAAAAATACTGTCATTGTAGCTGTTAGAAGTGTATATGGTAGAGAGAGGAATGGGGAAAGATATTTAAGAAAATTCAATTTCTCTGGGACTAAGTATAGCAGATTTTTTTTTTTTTCCCTAAAACAATCTTTTGTGTAGTAATGTCAAACTAGTTACACAGTTGTATATATTGTTCAGGAAAAAATATCCATGTTATGATAAAATTAATATCTCCTTGATAATCAAATATCTAGAGGATCAGACATTTCAGTAAAGAATGTACAGATCAAATATGGAAGTGTTATCAACTGATGAGAAAAAATGCATTCAGGTTAAAAATATCATAAAACATATTTTTATTTACTACTGGAATGTCTATGAAAGAAAAGACTGCTTTTTTCAGGTGTTGTTTTCATGCTTTTCCATAGATAGTATACATGCACTCACTACATAAGAAATAGAATTGCATTTCAGACACTCATTTTGATTCCAATGAACATTGCATTAGATTCTGAAAGAACATTATTTTGAAGTTAAGTAGCAATTCTGAACTGGCACAATACCTGCTGCTTCTTAAACTGCCTGTAACATTTAAGCTTTCTGCATTAATACAATAATTTCAGAAGCACATTATTACAGCTTTTGTATAAAAGCTGTGAATAAATTGAATGTATTTTGGGGTTGCTTTCATTTTTCTCTCTAAATAAAATAATGCTTGTCATCTGGCCAAACTGACATTTTGCTGACAAGCTTGAAAAGAAAATTAAGTCCTTTTTTTTTAATGCTATAAGTATACAGAGAAATTTTCATTTTCAAAATGAGATTCAGAAAATTTAGTGAATAAATAATATGTTGAATATTTTTGTTTGTTGGAAAAGTTATGTGAAAAATCATCACCCAGCAGCATGGTGACTTATTAATATAACTTAAATAAATAATCAGATAAAATTTCCAGAAAACCAAAACAGAAGAAAAACTTTAACATGCTTTATATTAAGTGCACTTATAAAATTGTTATTCCAGAACGTTCTTTCTAAAGGAAACTTACCTGCATTAGGTAGGCAATTTACCGTTTGCATTTTACCTGCAAAATTTCCATTTCCCAAATGAATTCACATAATTTTGGAACAAAAGTCCTCAAACTGGAAAATTAAGGTTTTCTGGGTTTTTTTATGGGGAGATTTTCTGTTTTCTGTTTCAATAATCCATCTCTACTCCATATGTACTAATTGACGCTAGTCTGTTGGTTTGAAAAAAAAAATTCCCCAAACTAGTAGTGTTTGAATTACCTAACCTTGTACATGTATTTGAAGCTAATAGTTGCTCATGTAAAAATAGTCTTCTCAAATGCTGAATAAGTGCTGATTCACAGCTGGATTTATGCTTTGAAACCTTCAGCAGTGATTTTGGTCACTTGTTTCCATCCTGTTTTATAAAAGTGCAAATTTTAGGTCCATATCTTCTGTTTCCTGTCATTTTGAATGATGTTCACAGAAACTTGAATGACAGTCTCTTTGGAAGCATATATGGTAGGACACATACATGCTAAAGGAAAGATTTATTTTTAAAAATAGGTGATTTCCATATTTATGCCCCTATTAATCACTGTCAGAAAATTCTGTCTGGTGTAGAGATGTGGCAACCACATAATTAGACTCTTAATTTCTATTTAGATTCCAAATTTCTTTTTTATTTCATTGATATTCAAAAGGTGCAAGTATTATTTTTTTAGAAATCGCCCATGTTCACCCTAGTTACTGTAAGTAAACGTGTAATTATAAAATGGACCACATTACTGAAATCAAATTATCATTTGAGAAGATGTGTTCTGCTAGGAGTAAGGATGCTGGTAAGGAAACCTTACTAGCACAATGCAGCAGCACAACATATGTGGCAATAAGTGGGGAGAGAATACAAAGAAATTAATATACTTCTGTTCCCTAATCTGACAGCATGGGGTGTGTTGATAGGACTAATATTTGGACTTCCTCAAATCTCTTTTCAGGTTTTGCCTTTTTTTTTTTTTTTTGTCTTTGTTATGCTCAGCACTATGAGCGATTTTTACCTCTTTCTCCCCCACATACTCTTACCCAGTTGATGAACCATGTCCTTAGGATGCTAGTAAAATAAGAGTCATTGCATCTGCCTTCTGTGAATCTGACATTATTAGCTATGTTCATCAACAGTGATCACACTACCATATTGAGAGAAATTGTTATTTCTGGGGAGTGCATGAAGGCAGTGCATGAAGGCAGGAGAGGATTTGAGTCCATGGGAGATGAGAAAGCATGCTGCACATCCTTCTTTTATGAAAATTACAGAGATTAAAATATTAACATGCAGAGAGTGATGGCAGAAATAGAAACAACTAATTTTATCAGTGTAATCTCTGTCCTAGTAAGATCAATTAGATATACACCTTCCTTTTAACTAGGCTACATAACAAGGATGAGAAAATAAAATAACTAGTCACTTTATATATGAGTAAGTTTTCAGTGTGTCCTTGTTCTTCACTCACATGTTTGGAGATGGATAAATGCTTCAGGGAAGGGTTACGTCTTGCAGTGCAGTTGTGGGTACAGCACGGCCCTGTTCCTCATTCTGCCCTCCACCCCTGAGCACATTGTGCCTTGGAGAAGCACAAATGACTTTAGAAGATCCAGGAGGGAAAAGCCCAAAGTTACTCCACTTCAGAGGGTAGCAGCAGCACACCCTTACCCCTGCACGGCTGGAATGATTCAGGTAAATCCTATTTTTGTCTGTGCTTCATTTCATCCCTGTTCACCTTAAGGAAATGTGAAGAAACAAGTCTATGCTTGAGCACAGCAATTGCATTTTCACCTGGCCAGTGCTGAGATGAAGGATGGTCCTTCACTCCCAGTTCCAGAAAAGTTTGCCAAAATGTGATGATCACAACAAAGGGTCAGTTCCCCCTTTTTTTTTTTTTTTTTTTTTTTTTTAATTCTCTATTCAGAATGAGGTAGTTATCAGGCTGTGTGCTCACTCATTGAAAAAGCGTAGAGGCAACAAGCTCCAGCAGGAAAAGATTAATATCATTGTTTATTCCCTTGTGACTTTATTTGATTTGAGGATGAATATGTTGTAAGTGATGTTTTGAACTGGTGGCATGTGATTTTGTGTGTGAAAGCCATTGTATAAGAAGTATGTGTAACAGCCCTTGGCCATTGCTCTGGTGTGGTTGTTCCCAGCAGAAACTGTCGATTGGCTACAAACCCCCTCTAGGGTTGGTGAAGACTTTTTTCATCTTACCTGCTTGATATTCACACTTTGTACAAAATCTATTTATTCAGGCATCATGCAGAGAAAAACCATTTGGACCCCAGAGAACTATTCTGAATCTGATGTGTGGGGTTTCCTTGGATATGCCACGTTTTAGTTTTGAATTAAGAAAGTTTAGGTACTCCTTTAAGAAGATAATTCAGCAGTGACTTTTGAGGCAAGATGACAAACTTTTCTCTAATTGTGTGGCAAAATTACATTAAATTATATTCTATGTCTCTATTATACACAACAGAGGATTGAGAGCATTGGGAAAATAAAGAAGGTGTCATTCTGCTGTTATAAAACCTCTGTGGTATAATCAGATCTTGAGCCTGTGTGCAGTTCTGTTCTCTGCATGTCAAGAGAGATGTAGAGGTACTAGAAAATACGCAAATGATCCAAGGCATGCAGAAACTGCCTTAGAAGAAAAAGCTAGAAAGTCTGGACTATTAAGTTTGGAGCAGACAAGACTGAGGAAAGGCATGACCAAAAAAATCAGGCAGGTGATGGTAAGCTGAATGCAGATCTATGGTTCACCAAATACCACAATACAGAAACCTAGGGAACTAGATGGTACGGAAATAAGCTTAAAAAGATTTAAAAGTACTTTACACAATGGGTGGTAAATTTGGGGAACTTTTTGCCACAGGAGATTGAGGATAGCAGATGGTATCAGCAGGTTAAAATTTTCAAAGGATATGTATAAGTGGAACAAGCAGAAATGTGGCCTCCAATCTCCCTAGTTCAGTGGTGGTGGGTGCTAGGGAATGAGAAGAACAGATGCCAGAAAATGGCCACGTTTTGCCACTGTCAGAAACTAAATCCTGTGCTAGATGGAGTATTAGCTTAATCCAGCAGGATACTTCTCGTGGCCTTCCTATTATCCTGGGAAGTTCTTCAGTTACCACAACTTCTCAACAATATTTTTTTTTCTCTGAAATATCCCAAATATTGAGATAAACGTGTTCACCTTCAAACTTTTGTTGTACTGAGACTACTCTCTCTGAATTCTTCAGTGAACCACAGCAAACTTTCTTTTTCATTTTATCGTGTATGTGTTTTGATGGAAATTTGAATTTTCTGCCAAAAATGGTCTGTATATTTTTTGTTGCCATTTTCTCCATGTCTCTTTATTTGTGTTAAATGATTATCAAGAATTACTCAATTGTTTAAGGCAATCAGACTTCAACTATGACTTTAATAATGTTTTCACAACATCGTACCAGTAGCAGATTGTTTATCTCCATATCGACAGCCCATGCTGTTGGGCAGGGTAGTGTAGTTCCACTGAGTTACAGGAAGCAGTTGACTTAAGAGGTCTACACACTCCCTGAAGAATATTTATAAATTCCAAAGGCTGAACCTAAATGCCCACTGGAGACAGTTTCTGACAGGGCCAACTCATCTTATTTAACTTTAATCTTATCCGCCTCTAGCTGAAACTAGTCTTTGTTTACTAATGCCATTGACTAAGGAACTGTCTGAGACCATCCTAGACTGGAGCATGTACGATGCAACCTTGCAAGGCTTATGCACCACATGGTATAAAGTTAGCTTTTGGAAAGAAAGAAGAGAGATTTATCCATGGCTGGTAACTCTGAGCACTACGTTACTAGTAGTTTTTAATAATCCCAATATTCATGTAAAGTAGTATGAGCAATGTACAGACCTGAGATTTGCATGTTGAAATAAACCTTCTCCAGAGGGCTGGGTAAAATCTTTCTTAGCAATGCCTTAGCTCTTGGGGTTATCTTTGATAACGTTTTTCTTCTAAGTGTCTGAGAAACAAAGTTTGAATTTGTTAAAGAATCTACCTGTCCAACCTCTTCTGTGAGGTTTAATTCTTCCTCACCATCAATCTTTCTTTTTATCTGTAATCCCCCAAACTCATTGTCACACTCCCAAAAAAACTGGCTAGAAAACTGAGCAAGGACTCTTGCAGTGAAAGTTATTTCAGACTGGTTTTGTTTGTTTGTTTGTTTTTAAGAATGGAGCAACTCTTATTTGGCAAGTGAACCCTTCTGCTTTTTCTGACTTTTCCAAGACCTCTATGGGTAACAGGACACCTTGCTCAGAGAGATAATTGTGCCAAACAATTACCTATGGGACATAATTATGAATTTGGAAGCTGCAAGTCTCCTATTGACTTGTAAGCTTTAAGTACATGAGGTGTCATTTGAGGCTTGTTTTGTTTCTAAGGAATTCCTTAATTAAATCACCTTTTTAAATTTCCCTCCTCCACGCTCTTAGTAAATTGCTGGCAACAATAGTGGCAAATTGCTGAATAGAAAAAACTTTAGACATAATGATTATTTAGTTCATTTTAGCACAACCTCCCACAGAGAACTTTTCTATACCTATTTCCTGTTCTGAAGTTGCACTTAAACTATTCCTGTTCTTAAGAATTTACTACTTATCTTTGAGAATGAACATGAAATTTTCACTTCGTAGTAATTTTAAAGGGCTCATATTTTTTTCAAACTAATTGTCTTTCTTCTTGCATTAACAAAATTGCCATTTCCCAATTCAGTTTCTTAATATTAAGTCATAAATCAGGAGATATTACAAAACACAAATGACTCAAATCTCTGTTGTCCTTTTCTGTTCCTGTCTGTGCTAAGTGGATGTAAAATGTTTCCAACTCTGGAATGCCAGCATTTGTACAGTCTTTGCACTTGAACTTCAAGCAGATCTAGTGTAAATGACTGCATAGGCTCTGGGCTCAGGGACATGATGCGCCTGGTTTAGTTCCATAACTAATAATAATAACAACAACAACAACAACACACCCCACCCCACCCCAACCTCTGAGCCAAAATTCATTGCAGGGAATAAGGCTCCTTTTTTTCAAGCTGGGCCTTGAAATCTGCCTTAGAAAGATCTTTGGAAGGCAAACTGCAATCTCACCCAACAAACTACTTATACACGCACTTACCCTTAGCAGCCCTACTGGCTTTAAGGAGGTCTGTTTCTGTGCATAAACTTGAAGGTGGACTTTTGTTGTTTTTTTCTGCTGACTGGGAAATTTTCAATCAATATTCAGAAATGGCATACTGTACTTTGAATGAACTTGTAAAAAACACAGGTTTGATTTTATTCATGTTCCAAAAGATCTGCTTTCATTCCTTTTCTCTAATAGTTTTCATCTAGTAGTTTTCTCCCTGAGAATTACTGTTACACATCAGCATCGTGTCTACATTTTTAGCTTTGAGCATGCCCTAGTTTTGGCATGTGCTGGCATTTGATTTATGATTTGTTCATCCAGACCTTCAGGCTTCACAGATAGTGAATTTATTTCCTAGGATTTCACAAATGGGTCAAAAATATCTTTAATGATGCAGAAGGTAAAAAGCAAATGAGTTTGGGTCAAGATAATGCCTGTACTGCCTCTATGACAAGTATTCCAAAATTTTTCATGGCTTGCAACCATGTTAAAGTATTCACTGAGAGCAGGGAATCAGGCTACCTATTTAACTTCAGACTCCGTATATTCACTGAATAATAAACATCTTTCTCCTAGGGAAAAAAAAAAACCCACAAAATATTGCATATGTATATGCAATAAAATACTATGATGTAACACAGTTATGATGGATAAACAGTCATTTTACCAGCAAAGGACTCCTGTTGAAGGAAATGGATGATGGTACTTTAAGTGAGATCAAAACTTTCCAGCTGATGCAGAGTGCAGTCTTAATAAAACGAGAATTTTAGAGCCGAAGAAATTGGAAAGTTTAGTTAGGTGGAGGAGGAAGCATTGCTCCATTGATTTAAACACAACATTTTTTATTATGGAATATACAGGGCTGCACACATTTTTCAAGTTACGTCTTGGAGAGAAAAAATTAAAAATACCGAGAAGGAAATAAAAGGTAGAATAAATTAATGTTTAGAAAATCACAGTCAGTAGTTCTACAAATACAGCTTGAAAAATGTAGTCACTGATTTTAATGGGTGAGAGAAAATTTCCCTGCCAAATGTAGCCACCTAAGTCATCAATTTATTATTAATTAGCTGTAGTTCCTCTCCAGGACTGCACACCCGGGTTTTAAATGGACATTCCTTAAGGCAGGTGACTGCACTGTGAGAGCTGACATGTCCCAGCTGGGAGTGCCAACTGTATTGCTGTGGGGCTGGGTGCCATGCTAGCCAGCTGTCTTTGGGGGGAGAATGTTTTGCAAATAGAACCAAATGTACACTAATGCAGCATTGTCTCTTGGAGACAGTATACTAAGTGGTCCTGCAGAGGCTCATATTTCTGCATCTGAGAAAACATGGATTAGGTTCACATTGCTCCCCAAGTTCTGAAGCTGGACTGATGTTACTATTGAATCCACTTCCACAGTGCTTAGACACCCAGACAGTGGGATCATATTAGAGATGTTTCACATGGATGTAACCATTAGAATACGCCTATCAGCCACATCTATTTTATGTGGTTTTCTGCTGTTAAATTTGCATTCTGTAGTGAATTACATACATTATTCCACCGACTTCTAGGTCAAACTGTGCAGTAAAAATAAGAATTTATTTGCAATACTTCCCTATGAAATCTGAACAGATATAGCACATTCTATTCATCACTAAATGCATTGTGATTTGATTATTTCTGTGCTAGAATCACAGAATCATTTAGGTTGGAAAAGACCTTCAAGATCATCAAGTCCAACCATCAACCATGCCCACTAAACC
>JANHGO010003013.1:0-28247 GCA_024606505.1 Aquila spilogaster
TCCTTGTCTGGAGATATTCAAGACCTGCCTGGATGCCTACCTGTGCAACCTGGTCTAGGGAGCCTGCTTTGGCAGGGTGGTTGGACTAGATGATCTCTAGAGGTCCCTTCCAACCCCTACAATTCTGTGATTCTCCTTAATAGATGGAAAAGGGAAGTGTTGGTCTGAGACGTGTCATAGTTGTTGTGGAGACCTTGCCAGAGTGAATGTGTATCATGCTGCAAACTGATGAAGGGCTTTAATGGAAATGGGGGGCAGTCAGGACCAATGAAAAAGCTTTTAAAAGGCTTACTGACTGCATCTTTTTTAATGTATTTTTTAAATATTTTCTTGCATTAAGTAGAATCTATCTGTGGTAGAAAAACTACAATTAGCTTAAAAGGTGGTTTTAGTGTGACATAATTGGACCTTGTCAGTATCCAAATTGAATTACAGGTTTGCTTGGATGAAAAAGAATGGAGAATATAGAGTTACACGTTACCACATCCTATTGAAAGAATTGCTTGTCAACGGTTGCTGAAGGATTCCTCTTGTAAACTGTGTATCACGTGAGAGCTACATCTCTTGAGTATATTAGATAAAAAAATAAATGCATTAATTGGGACTTCTAGGTATCACTGCAGTTCTGAAATAAGTTATGTTTGTACTAATACTTGTTAGCAGGATTTCTCACCATCAGCAGGATGTTATTGGAAAAACAAAGCAGAAGCAGAGTGGGTGGTGGTTAATAACTTTCCTAGAGGTGGCAGTAGTTGAATAGAAGCCAGGAATCCGGTTCCCCATGCAGTCTAATTGTCTCCTGCTATTTAAAATGGCAATGCAAACAGTCCTCTGTGCAGTTTGAATGCTGAACTGGTGCAACTCTACACTATCCAGTGTGTTCATAGAGTAAGGTGGTAATGATGAGGGACGATGGCCTTACATCTGTGGAACTTTCTCATGCTATCAGAAGAATAGTGGTCAGGTTGTGTTATGACCATGGCAGAGCCTTTAAGGCCTCTTCTGTATTTCTACATCCACATACTAGTAGGGATTTAATGTGTTGTTGCTATGCTCCTTAAAATGTAGCCCAAACTTAGGCTGCTTTCGGTAGAAATAAAAGTCTGTGTGTTGTTTTAATGGATCTGTATGTGGAGGATGTGTGTGCCAATGATTGGGACTGGAAAGTTCCGTTGTCGACATTTGTTGGAGCTGAAGTTGAAGGTCTGTTGTGGGGAAAAGCACAGAGGTGTGTGAAACTGAAGCTGATGCCTTCCGTGTTGGCTTCACCACTAGATGTCAGTGCACGAAACTGGTACAACTCGAGCAAGCTAGCAAAATTGGGAAACAGTGAGGAGGAGGAATTATATCCTCTGCTCATACTTATGTCTTCTGGGGGTTACATTCCCTTAATAAGGTTCTTGAGATGCATTTAGTGTCTTAACTGTCAGAATGTTCCAGGCAGGAAATGAGGAATTTCCTGGTGTCGCATCTAAAGGAAGTTTAGAAAGTGCTTGATGATTTGAAGTTTCATGTTAAATGACACAAAAGTGTGAGTTTTGTTTTTTAAATCCTGGGTTCTTGAATATATACACATTCTCAATTGCTACTAACGGCAGCAGAGTTAGCTAACAAAAAACCTAGCTGAATCTGTCAGTCTTTTTAGGCCTCGATCCTCACTAAAACTCTTTGAAACCAAAGTGTCCTATGTAAGGAGAGGTATCTCTTGCTGAATGTTAGCAAATATAGGCAATGAGAAGGGGATTTCCACCAAAAAAAAAACACGCACAATCTTCATAAACAGGGATGGACATCAATAGGTTGAAATTAGATTTAAATTTCCAGTTTCCTGCCTTGGTTCCTGCTTGCTCTGGCATTGAGTGATCTGTCTGAGGGATCTTAATACAGCCATTGCTTAGGTTAGTGGTGATAGAAAGTAGGCTTGCTCGCATAGGAATCGTTTTGAAGCAGCAGAATGAGTGCTTCAGGTTTTTCACTTGCTAAGTGCTTTACAGATCTTAAAGCATTCACTTCAATTGCTTTGTGTGCTGTTTGTTATGCTGCATTCCTACAGGGTTACTTTACCTGCTTTAGCGTGCTTTAAGGCAAGTGGGACAAATGCTAGGTAATGAGAATCTGCAGTAGAAATATCTGAAGTGCTATATTTCAACAATTCTTCTTTGCTTTTAGGTGCAATCTCAGACCAGCTGTTGGGGTTGGAGTTGCACAAAGACTAGCATCATGCTTGCGTGCTACAGCTCTCCGGAGCGTTGTCACACAGACATGAAGATCCAGGACTGCTGCTTCACTTTGCATTCATATTTTCTGAAGGTGAGTAGAGGTGACTTCAATCTGGTTTGGGTTCCAGCTTGGTACTTTTCAGTGTCTGTTGTCTGAGTGTGGTAAGTCAGGGCAATAGAGTCAGAACAGCATAAGAGAGCCTCTTGATCCAGGCACGTAAAGCTTGAAGAATTTCTGCTCCCAGCTTGATGCGTTTTAAGGGCCTGTATTGAAGTGGGTCACTCTCTCACAAGGGCACTCTTACTATAAAATAACTGAATCCTAGCTGCTGCTTGCTGGTTATATTTTTGGACAGGTCCCTGAGCAACCTGATCTACTTTGGCCCTTCTTTAGAACAGGGATCAGAGCCTAAATTACGCTTACTGTCACTGGTGGAAGCTTAAATTTGGTTATTGACTGGATTAAACAAAGTATAGTCGGTGACATGCAAGCAAGTTAAATGCTGATATGCAGATATAATCGGAAAAAGGTACAAAACACAGAACTTATAGAAAACAGGCTATGGAACCTGGGCTGACAACAAGCATAGCTCTAGGTATTCTCAGAGCCTTGGCTTCTGTTCAGAGCTGAGGAGACCAGCTCTCCACTGGGCCTAAGTACACATCGAAAATAAACCCAAGAGCAACAAATGTGTTTAGTTCAGACAATAATAGTGATGAAATCACTTTAGACTGGATTGATCTGCAGGTTGGCGTGGTATTTCTATTTTTTTGCTTCCATGTGAATACCAGCTGTTGTGCATCTGAAAAACTCCAGTTTTGAGGATGTGTTTGCAGACAGTTCAGCAGCTGAAAAGTGACCCATTTCATTTCTTCTGTGCCCTGGTCTCTGGTAAAACAGAAGAGAACAGGAGCCTGGCAAGCTGTGTATGTTTGGGGAGAGAGTGGGTGGCATTATTATTATTATTTTTTAATACTGAAGCTTGTTTAGATTTGAATGGATACTATCTTGTGGGTATAAATAGTCATGGAAACTCCTTTATGGAGAATTGCAGCCATGTACTGTGCATTGAGCTGAAGGCCTTACAGAATACAACTAGCTGTAGGTGAATGGGAGTGCTTCAGTCGACCTGAAAAGAAACCATCTACTCACTCCTTCCCCAGGGGCTCTGGCATGCAGACATCTGAGTAGAGCCTGTGTTTTAAGGCAACAGGAGGAAAGTCAAGCCAGTTTGGCCTGCATCTGTTTTGTTGTTTTGTTTTTTTTTTTAATTGTAACAGAAAAAGGATCCAGTCTGAGTCTTGCTGAAAGCAGAAGTTTTACACTTAGTTACAGCTGAATATAGCCACACTTCCTGCTTTTCTCCCTCCCCTCCTCCCTCCCTCCCCTGGGTCTCATAGCATAATCTACTTATTAAATAGTTGCAATAAAAGTACATTTTGCCCTAGCAGGACTAAAGCCTATTGGTAGGGAAGATATTTTTATGCCATCCTTGTTCTGTTCCTGCCAAAATGAGGGTGTTTTTTGGACTCTTGTCTGCTTTTGGATTTGTGATCTGCTCCTTTAATACATTCCTTCCAGTCTAGGCAGTGTTCTCCAACTGCCTGGCACTGATGTTAATGCCTTGCTTCCTAATCAATCAAGTCCACTCCATGCTTCCTTAAAGGAAAACTCTGCTCATGTTGTTCAGCCCAATGACACAAACTTCCACAGGTGTAAGAAACGTTTGTCACTGGCACATGGCACCAATGTGGAATGTGAGGGCCAAACTTTAATCCTGTTTGGCATTTCTGAGCCTCTAGGCAGTTCTTTCCTTAAAACTGACTATGGTACTGTGGACAACCAGCAGAGGTTTAGTAGCTCAGTTTCCAGCTGTCATAAATTTATAGCAAGAACTTTGAGGATATTAACAGGGGGTTATATGTGTATATGGTGGGGACAGAAAACTATATAGCGTCAAATAAGTAAAGGTTAGGATGAGTAATGTTACTGCTTTTGGGGCTTCTGTCCTGTTTGAAGTGCAGTGCAGCAAAATGGCTGTTCCTAGGATAAGGTTTATGTGCCAGCTGGAACTGCTGACTTCCTTTAAAACTCCTGGTTTTGTAATTATTCATGGCAAAAAAAAACCTGTTTCTTCCCATATGAACTCCTGGCTTACTGAGCTATGAGGTGAGCCAAGTAGGTTATTTTCTTCAGTGTCTGCATTTTTTCCTAATTACTTTGTGCCAGTTGTTACCACGCAGTTTTCTTTACCTATGCTTCAAAATTCACAGGCTTCATGTTCTCAAAAGGCTCAGCAGTGTTTCTTCTGGAGCTTGTCTTGGGACTGCCTGGTATCTGAGAGAATAATATTCTTGTGCCAAATACAGCCCTTTATGTAAACATATTTTTTTTCTATATCATGTTTCTAACATTTTCTAATCTAAGTCAGTTTCCTGAAACTGAGAGGTAGTGCTGTGTGACTGAGCAGCTGTGGTTTGCAAGGCAGTGGCAGATGGGTGAGCTAGAGCTCTCCTTGCTGCCACTTCTCTGTGCCAGCTGAGAAACCAGGGGCTCGCCTATCCTGAGAACATAAAGCTTCTCCTGCTATTCTTTAACACGTTCCCCTAAGCAAGCTGTCATTCCTTCATAGTTAACATTTTACATCTAATGCAGTCTGTGTTATTTTAGGAGATCGTATTGATAATTTCTGAACACAAGTGGTTGGGAATGGGAGGAAAAACAAGGTCGTCTCTTTGGATAAGTGGGAACTGCCAGTGTAGATTGCAAGTCCTGGTGTCCTTTAGGTAAAGCCAGCTCCTGCATAGGTGCATGGCCTGGCACAAGGCTGGGGATTGCTCCGAATACCTTCATACTAACAATGATAAAGAAGCAAAGTGGAAATCCTGTGCCCAAGCTTCTGCAAGCATGTGATGAAAGGATCCCAAACAAGATAGTGAATTTCATTCCTGCTGTGCCTGTTTTCCAGTAGGATAAACTTCAGGGTTGCAGCAGCGGGATGATCAGGTGGCTGTTGTAGTGGGTAGAAGGAAAGCAAGCAGCAGTGGATATGTTGAAGGTATATGTTGTGCTTTGTTATGGCTCTTCCTGAACTAGGCACTGCTGCTTGCACTATTTGTTTAAATGAGAGCTGCTCTCCTGGCACTGAATGTCTCCCTGGTTTGTATCCATCTGTCCGTACTTGCCTGCCTTGCTCTCCTTGGTCCTTGCATTCATTTACGTGCTCTGTTCTGATGTTGGCAGTGCTGGTCATCAATGAATACTTCGAGGTGCAATCTTCTGTTCTGTTTTATTGATGATTCATGCTATTAGGAGAGGCTTCCTGCCTTTCCGTGACTTAGTGAAAGCGATCCATTTCATAACGTCTCCTTACTCTTCGCAGAGCTTGTACTTTGTTCCCAAAACTCCCACTGTTTTCACTGCAAGCATGACCAGACTGTGAAATAGCTTGGCTGGTGTGGTGAATAATCTGTTAGACTCTTTTAATAAACAGCAGTTGTATTTATCTTACTCCATAGAGCTTTTCATCTCAAAACATTTGAGTGCAGAAACTGTCCACTAGTGAAATGCAGCCGTCTCTCTTGGAGACAGAGTGGGAGGCAGACAGGCAGGCGTTTTACTACACGGTTTAGAGTGAGAGGAATTTTGTTTAAGGACAATGAGGGAGAGCTGAGCTTGTATGCTGAATGACCCTTTGATCTTCCATGTTCATGCTCAGCTGATCAGGACTTTAAATCTAAGCTCTGTCTGCTCCTACCCATAGCGAACAGCCAGAAATGTTGTCTCATTTAGGACCTGAGTGCTGGACTAGAATGGCAGCACTGCAGTGACATCTGTTCAGCCTTGCATGTCTCCTGTCTGCTTGTTATTTCCACGTAGCCATTCTGGGATGGGTAGTAGGTTGTACTTGAAGGAGTAAATGGGGGAAGGTAAAGGCTGGGCCTGTTAGACACAGTTGTTTTGCTGCGTGCTTGTAAGCTGAGGAACTGGGCAGTGCTGTAGCATTAAAGGCTGCTTTCTGGAGCATGCAGCATAGGTCAGTCCATAGCTATAAGAGATCCCTAAAGCTTTGTGGTGTTTGCTCATTGTGATGAAATGACTGTCTGCCCAGGGCTCTGGAAGCTGAGAAAAGTTAACCAGTGGTGTGGTTGGTCAGCTCTCTGTGCAAGGAGAGAAGGCTGTAGAAACCGCTGTGGCAGATGCAATGGAAGTGAGCAGACACGGTGTGATAAGTTGTTGGATCCTTGACCTGCAGTCTTGGAGCAGTTGTAAAAGCTTGTTACTTCTGCTACTATGCAGTACATCATTAGGAAACTTAATTACTGGGAGGTGACTACATTGCGTAGGCTAGAGTGTAGCCTGCAGGAATGTAGGAGCTTTAATTTTACAAGGCTTGTTCGTGGTGTATCTCTCCCCAGCAATGACACAGAAAGGGCTGATCTTGTTGCAAATGAAACAAACTTAGCTGGCTGATAATGAGCTGCTCATCTGAGCTAGCATGGCTGTAGCCCCCTTGATAGGTAACAGCAGTGATGTCTTGCTTCTTCCTATGTAATAAAACAAAATGTGGATTTTTTTAAAGCTTGGAGGAAACATTTGGTGAAAGCAAAACTTGGACTTGAGACAGCGTGGTGCTTTGCTTAGCTGTGCTGAACCACTTTCATTTGAGTAGTCCTTGCAGTATTTATAGCATGAGATATGGTAAGAACAGCCAGAGGCACAGCTGTGTGACCTTTATGCTAAAACAAAACAACACAGAGGAGTGAATATTTTTAGTTTGTTCCAGCTGTAAGTATTGGGTTCAAATTGCAGTGCCTTAAAAGTGTGGCAAAGAAACTGAAAGGTGAATTTGAGTTTGTAGGCTGGAAGGACTGACTGAGAGAATCCTAGAAGAAGGCTGAGTTAACTGCCTGCAGTGGAAGAAAGTCACAATTCTTCTGTTTGGCCTTTAAGAATACTTTTTGTCCCACTGTGCCTTGCTAGCTGCCTCTCCACTTCTTTCTATTGCATGTAATTTCTTCTTGCTTTGCTAATAGCTACTGTGTGTATTGGGGAGGAAATATTTTCAGGAAGGGTGTCCTTGTTATGAAGAAATGTCTGTATGCCAGAGTGGCAGACAGATTTTGAAGTTCTGCTAGGTGTGATTTTTGCCTTGTTTCTGCCTTGGGATCTGGAATAGGAAGAGCTGTTGGGAAAGAAGACACCTGAGGACCTTTGCTTTGTTTAAAACTTAATTTTAGGTTGAGAGAAGGAATGCATAGATAAAAACATTCACCAGAAAACAGTTTAACTCTTTAACTCCCAGAATTTTCCCTTAATGGTGCTGCTATTCTGGAATGTTCCTCAACCCTTAAGACAGTCCTGAACAGATATCACTGTGCCTCCCTATACGACTGTGATTCTTGAGTTTCCGCGTTATCAGAGATCTTGCAGCACTCCTTGCTACAAGAGATAGGGCTGATTAGTTTGATGGGTGGCATTCTGTTTGTTTACCAAGATCTAATAACCAAAGCTGTGGCTTTTATCTCTGGTTCCATCAGGAGGTACGTTCTGTCCTCCTTCAGCAACCGAAGCGCTGCAATATACACAGCCTCTTCCCCCTGCAGGGTTTTTCTAGAAGCGAGAAGATTGCACTGTCTAGTTTCCCATCTGTTGCCTGATTACATGCAAATAGACACAGACGGCCTTGTGAGCAGAGATATAGGAAGAAGATGGGGAGTGCTGCTTTGCTGTGATACCACTGGGAGAGACCAACTGCCTGCTGCTGTCATAACCTCTCCTCTCCAGAAAGACTGGCACAAAGCCCAGGCTACTTTGCCATCTCATGCCATTCCTCCTTCTCTTATCTAGCCGTGCCACTGCTTCCTGGACTTGTGGATGGGACCGATCTGTTCCACCCTTTGCACTGGGACAGATGCTTCCTTTCCTGAACCCCCCACAGCTGCACCCAGCTGGAGGCAGAGTGCAGGCCGGGCTGTAGCAGGCAGTCCGCTGTGGGTTTGATAGAGGTATGATTAGAAGAAAGGGTGAATCATAATGACTTTTATTTGAGGAGCAATGGCTAAAAAACAAGTGTTGTAGGGGACTGGAACAAGGGATAGGTGGGGATGTTGTGAAGCCTTTTCAGGAGACCAGACAAAATCGTATAATGGTAATGTTTAAGTGGAAGCCAGGATCAGGAACGATTGTTAGGGAACGGAAGGTCAAAGGATGGCAATGGCTGGCTGCTGAGAGCCCTGGGTAGAGGGAGAGAACCCTGCAGGGCAGGGACAAAAGAAGCTGAGGCACGCTACAGCACCCAAAGCTTGGAAAAAGGCTGGAAGGTGAGATTTCCACAAGCTGAGCACTGCAAAAGCTGCATTACCTCCCCTGAAAATCCTGAATGCTCTCCCACTCCTACAGCCCATTCCAGAGCTTTATCTCTGTCAGTCCTGAAGCCATGTTCTGCCACAGCCTTCTTTTTGGGCCTGGAGTCAGGTCATAGAATGAATCTTACAACGGTTGGGTTGAGTGGGACCTTAAAGATCATCTCTGATTCCACACACACACACACACACACACCCCTTAGACTGTCCAGGGCCCCATCCATGGCCTTGGGCACCTCCTGGGACGGGGCACCTCCAGCTCCCATTACAGCTGCTGTTAACAAGGGCTGGGTTCCAAGAACAGGCTGGGTGGTGAAGACCTGCAAAGCACAAGCATCAGGCCGCATTGTGCCCATACCTGTGACCAGCCGAGCTGGCTTTGCTGTATCCTAGCACAACAGCAGCTTGCGCTTTATGATTTTTGTTCTGCTTTACCCGTGTATATGTGTTTGTGTATTTAAGCTCAACCTGAGAGGGGTTCTGGTGAGACATTTTGAATTTGGATTTTTATGGCTGAAAGACAAAGAACAAACATGAGTATGGGTAGAAAAGAAGACACCAAGTATCTTATACACAAAGCTCAGCTCAGGAGTGTGGATCTGAGGGCTGAAAGTTGGGAGTAGGGGCAGGCAGGAGATCCCTTCCCTCTGTAAGTGTGCAGCACAACCTTGGCTATGTTCCCACCTCTCTGCTGTTTGCACAACTGGCCCATAGCAGAGCAGATGTGGGGGTGCCAGTACAGTGGTTACCCAAGGGCATGGGTGTTGTTTTACTTCCTGGATTGTGGCATGGTGTTGTACAGCTTCAGGCCCTGCGGTCAGCAATCTGCAGGAGTCTTCCTACGAAAATACAAACCCGTACACATAGGGGATGGTGGGTGGCGTGTGGTACAACAGCACCAGTACGAATGGCACCAGGGCCTCGAACCCTGTCCTCTTTGTCTGGGCCGAGGGGGGGCCTAGGCCTGGGCCGGGCCCGGGCGCCGCCAGCCGTGAGTGCGGGGGAACGGCCTGCGAAGGCGAAAGAGAAACCGTGTCCGGGGGCGTGAGCGCCGCAGCGTGCCCCGCCGCTGATTGGCTGCCGGGCTGCCGAACACAAACACTGGGGGCTCGCTCCGATTGGTGTTCGCGGGGAAGGGGCGGGGAGCCAGGGGGCACGCGATTGGTCCCGTGCGGTAGGGGCGGGATTTCCGTGGCGTTCTCCTATGGCGATTGGTTCTGCTGCGAGAGTGAGGATGGTGAGGGGGCAGAACTTGAGGATCTCGTTCGTCTGTGATTGGCTCTGACGAAAGGGATGTCGTTTGTTAAGGGTGGCAGCGTTTGTGATTGGCTACGGCTATAGCGCGTGCGGCGTGGAGCTCACGGGGCGCCCTCATTGGCTTCCGCTATGGGGGCGGAGCCTCTCTCTGTAGCCCCCCAATGAGCGCCGGGCTCCGCCCGCCCGCCCCGCCCCCGAGCGCTGATAAGCGACGGCAGCGGCGGTGGGTGCTCAGTGAAGCTGGTCGGGCTGGGCCGGGTATGGCGGGTGCTGCGGGCACCTCCTGCTGCCGTGGCGGGGCGGGGGGGCTCCAGCCGCTCCGCGCCACCGTCCCCTTCCAGCTCCAGCAGCGCCGCGGCGCCAGCGGAGACGGGGGCCGGGCAGGTAACTGCGTGTACCTCCTCCACCAACCGAGCTCCGGTGGGGCTGTGCTGGGGATTGTAACCTGCACCGCCAGCTGCTACGGGGACCCCTCCTGGGCAGAGGCAGCGTCTGGTCCTGGAGCGCAGCCGCGGTGTGCTGCAATACTAGCTCCTTTCCTCCCCCCGGCCCGGCCCCGAGCGGTGCTACGGTGCTGTGCTTGCGGCTCCCGGGCGTTACAGCCACATTCGAGCGGCCTGGGGAGCAGCGCGTGGAGCTCGGGGCGCTCCTCGGGAAGGGAGGGGAAGGAGCGGCCCAGGGGGAGCAGATCGTGGTTGTCGGGGGCGGGGGAGTGGTCGGGACAAAGCCGAGCTCTGGCTACACGCGTGGGGGGAGCCCCGCTCGGGGGTGGCTCCCAGAACCCGGCCCTTTGTTCGGTACTGCCGTGTTACAGCGGCGATGACTCGATTTCCCCTAATTCACCCTTAATTGCATCGTGGAGGTTTCTTCCTGACTACTTTAGAAGTGCTGATTGAAACAGAACTTTTTGGTAACCTTGTCACAGCCTTCGGCTTTCCTTTATGTGCATATGGACGAGCTGCTCGTGGGACTGCCCCTGGGGGTTGGGTTCTCGCTTGGCTGTAAATTGCAGCGAGGAGCACTCAAAACAGCCATGAAAGCGTTTGGGTCTTAACTGTAACCATCACCGGGACTGCATAGCAGTGGGGGGTGTTTGCCTGCTCGGCCGGGCAGGCAGTGCGCTGCTCCCATGCTTAATACAGCAGCTGCTTCCTCTGCCCTGCAGAAAGGAGTGCTGCAGCCCGCCCCAGAATGAGAATGAATAGCCCTTCCCGAAGCGCTGTGCTCTTCATTGCTCGGGATTGAATCTCTCGTGCCACTGGTAGGGTTTGCATTGATCGGAGGAGCTTTTAAAAAGCTTCTTGCTCAATTTACACTTGAAACAAGTTAATGAAGTAAATGTTGAGTGCTGGTCTCTTCTTCCCTCGCAGCAGTGTGCTAAAAGGAAGGTGAACTTGCTGCTAATAGGGCAATTATTCGGTAGCTTTAGGTGTTACCAAAAAATCAAACCTCAAAGAAGGGAGAGGCAGGAGGCTGCCTGCAGCCTTCAGCTGTTGGAGCTGAGCGCTGTGCCTGCACAAAGCAGCGTGCAGCTTTCCCAGGGCAAAAAGGCTGCAGCTCTGCTGACACGAACCAGAATTGCTGCTCTTCATTTCTTCCTGGCTCTGTGCCTCACTGCTGGGGCTGTAGCAGCTTGATTTTTTCCTCTTGATCATAGGCGTTTCATATGCAGTTTTGTAAGTGTTTGAATTTCCATTGCTCTCTGCCTCAGTCGCTCATCGTAAGCCTCAATTTGCTCCCTGCATGTGTGGGAGCAGCACACTGGTAGGCTTTTACCGAAAACTGCTATCATGGTGATTCATCATCAGAGAGCCCTGCTCCCACCTTTTGGGAGCTCGGCATGGAAACGTGTTTCTTTGTCGCCTCTTCTCCTCCTGGCTCAGCCGCCTTTCTGCGTTGCTCCGGTGTTGTCTGGTTTCCGGGGATCTCTGTGCTGAGAGAGATGCTGTGAGATCCAGGGGCTGATCCTGCAGCTGCTCTGATAATAGAGGATCCCATTGAAACGAGGAGCAGCTGTTGAGTCTCTCAAAGGGCTTCTGTTGAAAGGGAGAGCTGAAGCTGGGGGATGCCAGGAAGTTGGGCTGAGAGTGTTTTAGAGGAGTTGACTTGCTGCTTAGAAATCAAGATATCAGATTCATCTCTAGGCATCCTGATATGTGGCATCACTGTCTTTTTTTTTAAATTCATTTATTGTCTTGGAAGTAACGTGGCATTCAGTGATGAAGTGGGTATATATTCTGGTTTCCTCCACATTCAGGCCAGACCTGTCCCTGCCATGTTCATCTCTGCCGAGTGAGGTGGTCCTGGGGCTGGTGGAGCTCTGCGGGGATGGAGATCCTGAAGTTTAAAGCAGCCCGTGGCAGTACTTGTGCTGTCTGTGTTCTGGGTTGTTTCTTCCCGAACCCACACTGAAGCACCTGCAGCCTGGAGCACTGAAAGTTCCTTCCTGAGACCTCTACTCTCGAGTTGCTTTGAGCTTCAGTCTTCCTCATCACAGATCTGAAACCTGATTTTCTAAAGTAAGGCAACCAGTAGTCTTTATGCCTTTTTCACTATAGCACTAGAGAAATAGGATTATTTAAATAGGAGCTTGCATTTTAAGGTGTGAATGTAGCATTTTGAGAGCATATGCAGGTAAGTAAATTTAGTTGTCTAAATTGGATCATGCACAGAGAGAAGGAAGATGGAATACAGTAAAAAAGCAAAGTTGTGTTTTGCGTTACTAGTTCAGCAGACTCTTTTAGAACACTCTTCATTAAAATCAGAGTGAGGGTGCAGAGCTGGACAACAAGCTGCCTACCAGCTGCTGTTCTAAGTAGCGTTGGAATTGATTCCTGGGAAGGAGGTAAGGTCATGCCTTTGTCCTCTAAGCCCTGTGCAGGTTTATCAGTGATGGTGTGGCAGAGGAGAAGGACAACTACAGAGCTGCAAGTCATCATCCTCCAGGAGTGTCTGATAAGCGCTGTGCACTACTTCATGTCCCTCATGACCCTCAGAGGCTGAAGCCTTGCTCATGGCCAGCAGGCTTCCCCCACTGGCCCTGCCACTCCAGACCTGTGTATGCCTTGCTGCTTTTCAGGAAGCTGGTTAGCTGGGCTGACTCATCTCCTTGGGATTTTGTTGCTTGCCTGCTCAACTTGCTTGCTTCTGAGATGTCCAGTTGTTTTGCTGTATGGATCCTGAAGTAAGCAGACTGCCAAATATCTTTATTTGGTATCTGAATGAAAGCCATGCTTGCTGTATATTAGGGAGGCAGATGAGTGGGTCACTATTTGTAGACAGTATCGTCTGAGTGTATGTTTAGCAGAAGGAAAATGTCTGTTTACCACTTGAAAATGCTGTGGGATTGCTGCCTGCTTGATAGTGATAGAGCAGCACTGGTAACATCATCTCTTCTTCCCTTTGCAGCCCTCAAATAATGAGTGTGTGGGTCTCCTTTCTGCCTCCCTTAACTTATTAGTTGAATATGTTAACTGCTTCAGGCCTCGCTATGTTTGCTTTAGGAATTGGTACCCGATGGTGTTTCTGTATCCTGGGGGATGTGTGTGAAGGCTGTCATTACCAAAGTAGCGCTCCAGATGTTCATGGTGTCTGCTCCTGAGTTTTCTTTTACGGTCTTTGACACCTGTAGCTTTTTAGGGGGGGTGCTTAAGCAAATGAACAAGGAGCACACAGATCTGTATCATCTGTATCACGTGCCCAGCATGAAACTGAAAACTTGTAGGGAAGGAGTATCAGAAGTAGCAGCTCCTCAGGTACTAACCCACAAAAAAAGAAACAAAAGCCCTGAAATGTGGATGTGGAGTACCTGAGAAAACTGCTGCTCTGTGCAGATGGCTGCTTTGCAAGCTTTGCTTTCCCAAACACTGGGATTCGTTGCACAGGATTTCTGCTTTTGCCTTCAGGGTTTTGCTGTAGGAAAATGGGCTGATAGAAACAAAGGGTTAAGCACAGGCAGAGCTATGATGGGGAAAAGCAGTCGTGTGGAGGCTGGTTTGGGATGGGGAAGCCTTGAAGATGTCCCGCTGTTGTGCTCTCCAGGAAGAATCCTGCTTCTGTCCCATGAAATCAAATCACTCTTGGTATAGAACAGCTGAACACAATGCGTGGCTCAGGTCTGGGGTCGGAGCATTGCAGGTGGCTTTGTTTAACGTAGAACAAGTTTCTCGCTGAGTAATTGGAGCCCATTCACAGCATTGCAGTCCTCAGCTGATACGGATCATACCTTCAATCTAAACTTGCTGCTCCCAGTTTGTTAGCTGGTGGATACGGGTGTGGGAAAGGGGAAACAAAGGACACATCTATAACTAATCTTGACTTGTGTTGACATTCTGTGGGCGAAACAAGCTTTCCCCTGCTTTCAAATGCTGGAGATGACATTTAAAGAGAAACTTGCAGGAAGCAGCAACGGGACCAGACAGTGAGTTTGATCTGCCCCTTTTATAGCAGAACGCTCCGGAGGAACACTCAGCTCATTTACCCTACATGGATGTTTGCTTCTGGATCTTTCTTTCAGCCGGGGTTTGTCTCACAGAACTGCGTGAGCACAGCCGAGTTTTCAAATTTGTTGGGCAAGAACTGGAAGAACCTGGGCACGGATCTGTGCTGTTCCAGGTGGGGTAAACATTTTCCTGTCTGACTGTGTGCTGCAAAGGAAAAAACAAGTGCTGCGAGAGGAGCGATGCCGAGCACCAAAGTGCAGTGAGTTCTCTTTTATGCAAAGCTTGCAGAACTTTTATGCAAAGTTGAAATACTGTGCACATGGCAAGACCTTTAAGCTGCATTGACTGCAGCAGGCTGGTCTTGGCACTTTTCCCCGTTCCTCGTGCGGTTCAAGGTGATGGCACCGACTCGACTGGGTGTGATTGTGCTCCTAGAGAAGATGTCCGTGGATGGAACCTGTCAAATCATTCCCTCTTGGAATTTATATTAGTTGGACCTTTTTGCATTAAAAATAATGCCTGTGGTGCTGCCATTCGGAGCACCTGGTCGTTCAGGGATGGCTGCAGAGGAAATGAGGCAAATGTTGAAGACAGTGGTGTGGCTAGCCCGCATAATGGGAGATGTTTCCATGCTTGCCTGGGACGCCTGCTGGACAAACTGCTGCTCCTGCCCTCCCTTGGTTCCTCCATCCTCTCAGTCTGCAGGCGTTCAGGAGCAGGAATGACTGAGTGAGTGCAGTTCCTGGCACACTTGATCCTGAGGCTGCTGCCTGCAGTGTGCCCTGCGGAATGCTGTTCAGGTCGGTTAATGCAGTGAGCCAACAGCAGCTGTGCCATTCTGCTGCCCCAGGTAGAAGGCACAGGGAAGGCCCTGAGAAGGGGTAGCAGATCCTGGGGGTTTTTATTGTTGTTTTTTCCCCGATGAAGGCTTTTCTCAGTAGTTTCACACTGGGCCCTCCAGGCAGATGGCTCAACTGAAACTCGTTCTAATGATAACTGTGGAAGAGAATGGGAGAAGGGCTTGTTGAGCAGCTTGCTGTGATTTATGTAGCTGTATGTGCGTAAAGGACAAGCCTTTTTCTTTGTTTTCCAGCTTGATTGTAACTGTAGAAATATTGAGGATGTCTTTGCTCTGTTTGCTTTACTTTGTACTGGAAGATTTCCAAGGGCTGGGGAATCAAAGGTTCCTCACCTTGGCCCTGCCTTCCGCAGAGAGCTTGGTTCCTAGATGCTTATCAGAATTGATTTAAGGAGGTGTAACAAAAAGGGAGGGAGGAAGACACCCCCAGCTCTGCTTTCATAGCTGAGGTTTCACTTTTCTGATGGGGGGACACGGGTGATCTGGGTAGCTCCTCAGTCCTCTGTCTTTTTCCAGATCGGAGTGATCAAGTCCTAAAAATGTGAAGTTTAAACAGGTTTTTGCTTGTTTCTAAGCCACCCTTACTGTCTGTGAGAGGCTGCCTGCCTGCCCTTCTGTTTTCTTCTGGACCTTCTACCGATTTCAGCATAGAAGTCCATCCGGAAATGCTCCCTGCCTGTGTCAGTGGGAAGAGATGGGTTTGCCCGGAGGTCTGATGCAGTGGTGCGTTGCTTTGGGCCGATGTAGGAAATGTGCGCTTCGACCAAAGGCTCTGAGGAAGCTGAAATTCTTCAGATTGTTTTCTCATTTGGAAAACAAACTTTGAAAGAATTAAGATAAAGGTGAAAAGTTCGGTTCATTTCCTCCATTAAGGGCGCTCAGCTCTGGTTTTGGGCCATGAGCTGTGGCAGGGAGCTGCGGTTCTGACTCTGTCCCAAACAAGCTGAGCTGCTGCCAGCCCTTACTGGTTTCTCACTGTGATATCTGCAGGTGCTCCATCCTCTGGGCGCTCTGTCCAGCTGTACTCAGTGCAGCATCCAGCCAGGAGGGCTGCAGAGCCTGGGATCCCTCTGCTGGTGCTGCAGACCCCTGGCTTGGAGGTGTTGGTGCTCTTTGCCCTTGGCTGCAGGATGCTGTGCAGTCCTCTTGCTTTCCCAGCACCCCTCTCAGCACTTTGCGTGCAGAAGCACCGAAGCAGAGGCAGATCTGATGTTATCCTCAGGGCTGTTTGCTGAGAGCAGCAGGTGCTTTCTGCGTCTCTTGAGCCACGTGCATACGGTTTGAGCAAGAGTCATGAGAGGGAGTGTGGTACAACCACAGCTTCTGTCTCCTCACCGGAAGGTGTGCTGGATTTCCCTGCCTTTCTGTATTAATGTACATTGCAAAGAGCTCTGAGAACCCATACTGGTATGAATGTGAGTTATATATCTTCTTAAAAGACAAAGGGATTGAAACTTTAAAACGTGGCCAGAGGTGGAGATATCAAATGTTTCCTTTGCAGAAGCGTCCGGTGGCACGGCTGGGTGCCAGAGGTTTTGCTGGGCTGCCTAGGTCGGCTGCTGTGGCTCTGGCACTCAGCTCACAATGTAGTTCCAGACCCTTCCTTGTCCCTCAGTAACCGTGTGCTTGCAGTCCTCTCTGGATCTCTTATTCCATTTCTGGTTAAAGTTTGAGATTTAGTCTCTCCTCTGCTTACAGAGGTCTGTCTGGAGCTGTTTCTCTCTCCAGCCTCTGCGAGCTGCCCTCCCAGCACTGCTCCAGCTCTGGGTACTCCTTTGGTGCCCATCTCTGTGGTCAGGTGTGACTGTACTGTGAGTCCCTGTGGAGTGCTCTGCCTCAGTCTGCAGATTGCTGTGCTGCACAAAGCACAGGATTTTAAGTTTTGTTACAAATAAAACTGCTTGCTTGCTGCTGAGAATTCACTCCTGTTTGGCAACAACCTGTCAGGTAGCCTGATTCACCCTGGTGGAACTGAAATGAGATCTGAACAGGTTATAACATCGGAGCTTCAGTTCTGATCTTGATTTCACTGTCACCTCCACTCCTGATCACTGTTCTGCCCTCCTGTCCCCCGGTCAGGAGTGTCCCCAGGTAAGAACTGCGTTGTAAGGAGCATTACAAGGTGTAGGTGAGGGAAGCTGATGCAGAACTTAAATAATTAGCTGTAATTTCTGTTACGGTTGGGTGGAAGATATTTGCATGAGTCAATAATTGACTTGAGTTGCTTAGGTTCCATTTCAGCTAGATGCTTCCTGACAAATATTCGTGAAAGCTTACAGCTCTTGCTTAAGCCAATAAGCGGAAAGCTGCAGCCCAAAGCATTCTCTGTGCCTGGTTAGTGCAGAACGCAGGAGGCCGAGGCGTCCCATGGCTCTGTGGTTGACTTTAATGCTGGTTGTATTGAAACGTGGGCTGTCGTTTCATGCTCTGTCACTTTAAGACAGACTTTTCGTGGACGTATTCCAAAAATGTCAGGGTCTGAACAGTGTGTCCCTAAATCTCTAAACAGTCTTCTGATGTTAGAGGAGGGTGGGTTTCCCCAGGGTGAAGTTTAGGGAAGGAAGGAATAAAATTTTATAACCCTAAAAAGAAAGCGGTAGTGGGAGCACTGTTTTTGTTTGACATCATTTGTGGATTCAGCTCTAAGTACCGCTCGTTGAACAGCGGCTCTGGAAATGTTGGGGTGGTAAATTGAGAGCCCTCTTAATTATTGTTTTAATAAATGGACTGTAGACGTTTCTCTTTTAAGAGATGGTCTGGCCCAGGGAGATGGTTTCGGAAGCCCTGAGCTCCCTGTGTTGTGTCTGGAATAGACCAGAGACCTGCAGATCCGGAACTCCAGTACTGAGAGCGTACTGAAAGCTTTCTGCTTGTGCTTGCATGCATCGCGCCAATCTCTTGAACCTGAGGATGCGTGCAGCAATCGGAGGCAGCCCAGTGTCTCCTGGAAGCACAGCGATAGCTCTCTTATCTTCAGCAGCTTCGCTGTCACATGAGAAGTAAAGGCACCACAACCCACACTTCTCAGCTCCAGAGCTGCCCGGGCCTGGACCCATTGCTGCTGGCCAGGTGGCAGCTGTGCAGCTCGGTGCGGAGCACTGATAACAGCTCGGGGCTGCAAACAGGACGCTCCACCCTGCTGCAGCGCCCGGTTCCCTGCGGCCTTGGCACGGCCTCCCACAGCTCCCTGTCCCTGCGTGCTGCTCACAGCCCGGCTGTTGGGTTGTGGTGCTGCAGTGCTGCTGTGCGTTCGTAGCGTTGGTGTGCATGGGGTGTTCCGCACGATGGATGTCTCTGCTGTGCCCCAAGCACTTATAGGCCGCGTTCAGGGGCAGCAGCCACATGGGATGGAGGTGCGAGCAATGGGGCGCTGAAGAGGAAGCTGCAAATGCAAACGAGTTCCTAAATTAGTGGTAGCTGTCTTAGGCTATTAACTGCTGGAAGTGGGGAGCGTGTCTTGAGATGCCAGCTGGACCCAACACAATAAGCCTTTAATCCTGTGTGGACCTTGTGAGGTGTGGCTGTCATGCAAGGACTAATGCTTCTCCAGCCCTCCCACGTGGCTTTTTGTTCCTACCCTTCTCTCACCTAGAACTCGAATTCCACTTCTCAAACGATATTTTAGCTGATAAAAAGAGGTATTTACCGGCCATGTCCCTGAGCAGAGAGTGCAGTGTGCCACGCAGTGAGAGCCGAGGCAGCTCTGTAGAGAGAGGTATTTGGTACGCGCAGTGTGTTGCTGAGCAGTCCTGATGCTGGGTCCAGCGTGGTTAACTCACTGCCAGCCCTGCCCTGAGTTTAGGGAGGAAGGAGAGAATGTCTGTACACAGCACACCTGGAGCAGAGCTGCTCGTGGCCTTAATACCCTGCCAGGAGGCCATGGGGCTGATTCTAATGTGCATGGTAATTTGCATCTCTAATCAAAATGAAATGCAAACAGACTTTTGTGCTGGCTTGAACTTGCCTCTCATGATTGCTACCTTTCTGGGTTTGGTGATAACAGCTTTCAGCTGCAGAGATGGTGACAGGGCTGCAGGAGAGGGCAGCTGTGCTGTGCATCGCTGCTTGAACTGCTTGTATGCGTGAAGCTTTTCGTTCTTGGTGTCTCTATGTCCCCTCGTGCAAATCTGCACAGGTGAGGGGTGGTCACCTCCTGGAAGAGAGAAGCTGGGCAGAGCAGGCTCCGTGCTGCAGGGTGGGTGCTGGGGTCCTGCCAGCCTGCCCTGGGTTACGGCAGTGTGCACGCTGTGCTCTTCCTTCCTGCTGGTTGCTGGGTGAATGCCCACAGCTGCTAACGGCAGCAAGCAATCAAGGCCGGCTGCAGGATCCAGAACTATGCAGGTGTTCTCTTGGCCTCCCTTGGCTGGGAGCAAGTGATTGCATGCTTCCTCGGGTGAAATGGAGGCATGCAGCCTGCCCGTCACTGCTGGGTCTTCCCACAGGAGGAGCCTGGGTTCTTGCAGCTAAAGCATTGTACTCCAGCTAATACGAAATAGGGCTCTGTAGACAGCATGGTGTTTTTTCTCTTGCAAAAGCAAGGTTGAGCACTTCACCCGGTTGTGTAGCACCTCCTTCACCTTAGACTGCAAAGTCTGATTGCTGGTTTCAAGCAGGCACTGAAAAGCTACAGTAAAATCTCCTGTTCTAAAGAAGTGATCTCTCAGTGATAAGGGAGGGCAGAGCTGCAGGGCCTCCACCAGCCCCTACTGACCCACTCTGTTCATTACTATGTGGTTCTAATGGCCCAGGAACAGCAGTGCATGCTGAGCAGCAGCGTGGCCCGGCCACCAGAGCTGCTGCTGCAAGAGTGGAAGCTCAGGGGCTTCATTAGCGCTTAGATTTCCAAGAAGTGAATGAGCTTCTCCAGGCTCTGTGTGCTGCCTCCCTTCTTGGGATCTCTGCAGTGGACGTGGGCTTGCTGGCGGGAATAGCTGTTACTGGAGCTGTGCTTTGGAAGCCTTAACCTCCTCTCTTCTCTCCTGTAGCGAGCGTTCCCTGCGCTGCCGCTGCGGAGAAGCCGTGCCGGCCCCGACAGCCCCGCGTGCGTCGCACCTCCTCTCTGGACACCATTGTGGGCTCCTACCTGCTGGGGCAGTGGCCGCGGGATGCTGATGGAGCTGCTGCCTCGTGCATGAATGACAAAGCTACCCAGGTACGGATACAGGCTGCCCGGGAAGTCTCTGGGCCATGGGAGAGGGCTGCAAAACTGCAACGTGTGTAAAGTGGGGGTGAAGAGAGGAAGTGCTGCATTCCCCTCCATCCAGCTGCAGCTTTCTAGGAAGGCTCTTTTTCCCCTTTTGCTTCTCAGCTCTGTGATTCCATTTCGGTGCAGAGTTAGAATTTCCTTGGCCTTGTTTGGAGGCAGATGGCCTCTGGCTTTCTGCTCCAGCCCTGGCTCACTGCTAGTTTTTTTTTGGCTTACAGCTATGGGCCAAGTCCTTATATAACACACGCGGGCTGTGTGCCACACGCTGAGACGGCGAGGGTGCTCCCGCAGAAGGGCTCACTAGCACGAGCACAGCTCCCTACTGTAGGATGGAAAAGCTCCAGACCTCAAGGAACTCTTAGCAACCTGTAAATATTACTGCATGGCAGCAAATAGTGCTTGCCTATCTGCAAGAGGTGAAGGAATTCAGAAGGATAAGAGCATCCATTAGCTTAACAAGCTGTTCGTTTAGCACACCCAATCTGTGTTAAGGTGCTGTTTGATCTTTGCTATTCAACGACTTATTACTGGGCTGTTTGCAGGAAGTTCCCAATTGGATTCCAACTTCCATTGTCCTTTCCCAATGTGTTCTTGCCTGTGTTTGTTTCAGTCCTCGTGCCCAGGAGTGCTGCAGAGGGCATTCTGGAAAGGAAAGGATTTGTCAACCTTTATTTCTGAGTCAGGGAAGCGCACTTTTCCTTTGTCTCAAGGCAGATGGGTGGGAGCATGTAGCTCTGGTGCTTTGCAGCCCTTGAGTTTCCCTCGTACTTGGTCCTGTGAGGGAAGAGCTGGCAAAGTGGGGCACCTCCTGAGGATGGAGCTGCTCTGCTCTCAGTAGGCCAGGTGTGCTGCAGCCGTTCATCAGCTATCTGCAGTGTCATGCAAATGCTGATTCGACCTTGCAATGCACCAGTGAAAGGAGCAGTGATCTCCAGCGTTTCACACATGTGCTGCACTGGTATGTGTGTGTATCGGATGACTTGGCTGTTGTTGGATCTGGGAATAAAGTCCTCCGTTGTGGACTGCTCTGTGTTCTAACAAAATGTTCCTCCAGGAGGTTGACGCTCCTTCCATGTTTTCAGGCATAACAGCTATCAGAGCTGGGACTTTCTCTGCTAGCCAGTACATGTCTGCTTTCCTCCTTACGCAGCTACCGATCAGCTGTTGTGCACAGCTCTGGAGATTTGCTATCGTAAGGTGGTTAAGTGAGATACAACTGCAGGTGTTCAGTGTGGGGGAGAGTGGCAGCAGTGTGCATGGCTGCAGCGCATGTCTTTATCTTGCTGTGCAAAGCAGTTTTTTTTCTCCCCTCTGTCTGAGGAAGCGGTTTTGCCACAGTTAGTACAAAAAGTTCTGTAATTTCCTTTTGCCCTGACAGTCTGTCTCCAGAAAGAGTGGGATGTGTATGTGTTCTTTATTTTTGGGCTTTCCTATTGCAAGAAGCATCTTTTCTTCCTTTCTAGGCCCTATTTCTTGGCACTGGTGCGGAGCTCGGTGCTCTGGGTATCACAGCAATAGAGCAGGGTGTCAAAGGAGCTGTTGCTCAAGAGTCTTTGGGTGCCTTCAGTTTCTCTCACGTCCTGGGCTCTTCCAGCAGCTGAAGCTGAGCTTCTCAGCCATGCCTTCTGCAGTAATGTGAGATGGAGCTGAGTGTTGTCTCTTAGACTTCTAGCTTTCCTCCTTAGCTTTCCTATGTACGTGATCTGCTGGGATGTGAAATGACACAATGTTCTGGCATAAACACCAAACGCCGTCTGAGTTGTTTAGGAGAGAGTATTTGAGGTAGGAAATGAGATCAGATGTGCCGTGTGCTAAAACTGCAGGGTTAGCCTGAGCTGCAGGACTTCCTATGGGACCTGCTCCTCGGCACAGGGCAGTTGTGGCTGCTCTGAGCTCAGCAGGACCTCGGAGTAATGGTTTGGGCTGAGCTATTGCTTCTGTCCGACAAACTGAGCACTGTACTCTGAATGTAACAGCTTCTGTGCTACTGCTCGCTGGTCCTGTGGATGGAGACCCAGGCAGCACACATTGCAGAGGGAGTGGTGTGCCCTGCCTGGGGGGGTGTGTAAGAAGGGGCTTCATTAGAGCCTGTGACTTGGGCAGGGTTGGATTTCTGTCTAGAAGTCACCTGCATCCAGTTACCAAAGGAAAACCTCGTGCCTCTCCAGGTAACTCGCCTTGTTCCTTTGGTTTAAATAGATACTAAAACACATTTTGAGAGAAGAGGTTTCTGTCCTCCTGCTGGCTCGATGGGGTCATTTCCAGCAGCTGCTGTTCTCGCAGTGGCCTCAGGGGAGGAGAGCTGCTTGGAGAGGAGCTGTTCTCAGGCCCTTGCACCTCCTGGCAGCCTGTCCCTGAGGATGGAGGAGGGGAGCGTATCCGGAGCCTCCCACAGCACGGCAGGCACGGGGACATGGGGTGGGTGTTTTGAGAGGGACTGAGATGTGATGTTGGGAAGAAGTGATGGCTGGCCTTGCAGATGATGTGCCTTGGGACCGACTGATGCTAAGGGCTCCACTGAAGAGGACTGAGTTCAGTGGGAGGAAGTTCACACCCATCGCCGATCAGATTAACAGCCCCTTCTGATTGCCATTGATACTCATAATGTAACTGTTGCTTGGAAAACAGCTGTGCGATGTACTGGGGCTGTTTTTGTGCACGAAGAGTCAGCTGAGAGCTGCCAGCTCTTCAGCCAGGCGCGAGCGGTGGAGGCAGCTGGGCTCTTCCAGCACTCCTGCGGCAGCAGCGGGCCTGCAGGCCAAACCCTGCTTTTGGTTACGCCTTTGAACTGCGATAATGGGAGCCTGAGGTCTCAGAAGCAAGCTGTGTGTTCTCACAGCTGGGTGAGGCTTTTCCTCTCCGTAACGCTGTTGTGTACAATGAGTGCCTGAGTCCCTGCGTCATCGCGCTTCGGGCTGGAGCCCGCGCAGACAGCGCTGGGGCGTGAGGAGCGATGGGTTGCTGTGCTGTGCATTGCCAGGTACCCGTGGGAATTAAGGCACTGCCTTCTGAGCAGCTCTTGCCATGTCAGTCCCTGAGGTCCAGTTTACACGAGAGGCACAGATTGGGTTAAAATGATGAGGTTTTGGCAGATACTGAAAGAACGCAATCTCAGTGCGCTTTACTGAGTGATAACAGGGGAAGAGTGGAACAGGGCTGTGAAGGGGCAGCAGTTTGATGGCTTTTATTCTCTTGGACTCTCCCAGCAGCCTCAGAGCTGTAACTGTTGTGATTGTTCTCAGCAATGTTTCTCGTCACTTCAGACCCCGGTGTCCTGGCATGACGTGGAAGTGGGGAAAGCCAGTTCCAGTGCTCACAAGCGTTCTGCTTCTTGGGGTAGCACAGATCACCGCAGAGAGGTAAAATAGACCACTCCCAGTGCTTGAGCAAGATCTGTGTTAGCTGCTGATGTGCAGGAGGCTCCTGCTGCATGGGAGGGGAGCGGGAGGACAGGGATGTAATGTTAGAGATGAGATGTTAGCCCTCATTCTCACCCCTAACACTGTGCTTGGACTGGAGGCTGATACTGCAGGCAACTGTTGTAAAGAAACTCCGCTGGAGCTCAGTGCTTTGCTTGTAGACGTCATGGCATGAGTGGGTCCCAGCTGGGCCTGGCCCTAATGCTGCAGGTGGAAGGTAACCCAGATCCACCATGGAACAGCACCGGCCACGTTGCCAAGAGGCAGTTTGTGGCAAGGCCTCGTGGGCAGTCCCGGCCCATCATTGGAGAAGCAGCCGGAGCAGCTTGTTGTGCGATTGAAACTGTCTCTATTTTGGCACTTCCTCGTGGGTTGAGAGAGAGGGGGAGGAGAGAGACAAGACATGATCTTTTTTTGGTGGAGGTGTATTGGTTTGCCTTGTTCTGCAGCTGAAACTTTATTTGCTAGATTGCCAAACTGAAGCAGCAGCTCCAGCGAACAAAGCTAAATGGCAGAAGTGGCAAAGAAAAGGAGAAGAGCTCCCCGCTCCAGGGGGACCATGCTGTCCTTGGATCGCTCCAGGTAGGTTCACGTCTCCCTCTGCTGTCACTGTGTGTCCCGGTGGGGTGGAGTGCAAACTCCTGCTGGCAGATGTCCCAGCTGTTCTCAGACTTCTGCTCAGTGTCTGAGGAAGGGGGGCATTTTTTCTTCTCCCCCCCCTCCCCACTCTTCAGCAGATCCCTGTGCTTTGGCTGGCACTTGGGTTTACGTGGCTCTTCTGTCAGTCTTTGCCAGTCAACCTCCTGGAAGGCTCTGGCTGAGCGCTGGAGTGCTGTGGCATCAGGATGGAACTGAGAAATGGCAGAGTTTGTGCAGACACAACTAACATCTTTGACGCTGGGTTGTTGCAGGACTCTCCTTCAGGCTTCCTTTCTTCATCTCCTGTTTTGAGGCTCAGTCCCTGCTTGCACAGGAGCCTGGAAGGGCTAAACCAGGAACTGGAGGAAGTGTTTGTGAAGGAACAGGGAGACGAAGAGCTTTTGAGGGTGAGTGAAGGTCGCAAGATCGCCCTCAATCTCCTGAGTGGTCTCTGAAGTGCTTTCCTCCAGTGGCACTCACTGCCTATATCTGCTTCTTGGCCATGGGGACGCTCTCTTGTGTCTGGTTTTGTTCTAGGTGTGTAGCTGCCTGAACTGCGCCAGGCGGCTCTTGGCTCCCCTCGTTAAACCTGGTGCAATGGGAGATCAGCCGGTAGTAATCTCAGCAGAGGTGATGCCTCATAGACAGTGTTGAGGCACTGCCTTAGCATCCCAAGGCTGCTTCATACTGTGCAGATGTGGGAGGTGATCCCAGCCAGCCTGTGAGCAGAAGCATATTGCAGGGGATACGGAAGGGGCTCTGTCCTTCTGCTCTGTCTGTGGCTGAGCCTCTGCTGGGAGCCAGCACCCCATGCAACTGCTGCCTGTAGGTGCAACTGCTGCTGCAGTGTTTCTCTGGTGAAGGGGGTGGGTTTCTTGTTCTGCTGAGACTTTGCTTCTTCCCTAGATCTTGGATGTCCCAGATGGCCACAGAGCACCAGCACCTGCACAGAGAGGCTCTGGAGATGCCTCCCTGATGCTGGAGCCCAGCAGTGGCAGCTGCAGCAGTCTCTCGCTTTCTCCTTCCCCTTCTGTGCCTCTCCGTCTTTCTCCACACACCCCAGTGAGACTGGTGGCAGAAGAGCTCTCCTCTGCTGTGGATGAGGTGCAGCTGGATCCAAAAGAGAAAGGCAAGTGCTGAGCCTAGGGGCTGGGAAGCTGTGGGGGGGGGGGACAAGGAGGCTGTGTGGTGGATTGGGAGCTACAGATGAGGTGGGAGAGGGTCTCAGCCACTTTGGCTTGAACAATGGCCTTCCTAAGCCCCGGTAATTACTCTCCAGGTGGGTGGTATCCTGTTGTACTGCATGATGGTTATGAGCAGGGAGCTACACAAATAAAGTGCTTTGGTTTTAGCCCATGGCCACAGGGGTATTGGAAGAGCATGCCTGGTGATGGCTTAAACTGCTATTGGATTCTCATAAAAACTTCTAAGAAAGTATCTTTTCATCCCTTGTAGAGGAGGGCAGCCCTTCTCCAGTCCTGGCCTTTGCTTCCTCTCCTCGGCCCAACCACAGCTACATGTTTAAACGGGAACCTCCTGAGGGATGTGAGAAAGTCCGGGCCTTTGAAGAAGCTTCGTAAGTATGAGGAGTTACGGCAGAAGAGAGCTGAGCTGAGGTTGGTCCTATGGCAGGATGCTGCGGTGGGGGCAGCTGAGGCTTCGGGTGTGCTTTTGTGCCCTGCTCTGAAAGTAGGGAGCAGTCTCTAAGAAAACACTCTGCAGCAAAACCGTGGGTGCTCAGATCCCTGCGGAAGAGCTGAACGCTGAAGTGCTGACCCTGAGATGCACTCAGAAGGATGTTGTGATTTCTGCCCTTCCCAGGCAGAAGATAATTCTCAGCCAGCACAGCCTCTTGAAAAGAGATTGCTTCTCCTGTATATAAGTGCGCTTTCAAAACAAAACAGGCGCATTGTGCTGCTCTGTGCACAAGGAGCAGCCCAGCTCACAGCAAACGATTCCGCTCTTAGTCAGGCTCTTTGAAGGGCACACAACCCCAGGTGTTCTCCCTGCAGCCGCAGGCAGCTCGGCAGCTCTTGCGGAGCATCTGTTGCTGATCGCATCCTTTGTCTCTCTTTCAGCTCCAGCCCTCACCACACCTTTCAGCCTTCCTGCCCAGATAAGAACAAAGTGCACTTCAACCCCACGGGCTCTGCCTTCTGCCCTGTCAGCCTGGTGAAGCCTCTCTTCCCAAACGTGGGTTTTCTCTTTAGGGGCTTTCCAGCATCATCCAGCCCTGGCACGGGCACGTTTACATCCTGCCAACCCACAGCCCCCACCCCATTCCTTGGGGCGCGGAAGGACACTGCTGTAGATAACTTCAGTGACACATCCAAGACGCCTTCACTCAATTACGAACACTGGAAACGTGGCCAGCCGGAGGAGAGCGTCGTCTTCCACAGCTCTCTTGTAGCGTGAGGCCTTTGGGAAGGTTAGCCAGCAGCAGCAGCTCTGGCTCCTCAGTGCATCTCGGCCAGCCTGTGGAGATGGGTGCCTTGAGGTTGGGACTATGACAGCCAAGGGGCAGCCCCGGGCCTGAAAAGCACAGCAGGCTGCCAAGGATGAAAGAAACTGTGAAGTGCTGTGTGCCACAGGACTCCTCCCTGCGGGAGGGGCTCGTTTCCCCAATCCTCCCCTGTTCAAAGCACTTTCCTGTGTTGAATCGTCATTTCCTGTGTGATTGTTTTGCTGGTGAAGAGTAGCTGGGCGCTGCTGCGTTGGGCGGAGGTGCGCTCCCTGGCTCTGAGTGCTCCCTGGCTCTGAATGCGGTTGAGCTGGGAGGATTCAGGTGGAGCTTCCCAGCGCTTCTCATCCCTGCTGCTGCTGCCTGGGGCAAGCTGGGCTCGGGGGGGCGGGAAGGCATAGAAGGGCCTCGTAGGACGGCAGCCCCCGCAGGTGTGGGAGCAGAAGCTGCTGTCTGTTAGTGAGGCAGCTCAGCTGCGTCTAGCAGGCAGCAGTGCTCCCTGCCCATGCCTCCCTGGACACCTTGAAACCGAAACAAGCCCGGAGCTTTGAGGAGCTCTGAGACAGCAGTGCTGAATGGGGGGAGTGCAGGTGACCAAATGCCGCCCTCCGCAGGGGATCTGTGCTCTGACAAACCATGGCATTGCTGTGAGTGAAGGAGACGTTGGCTGCTCAGGAGCGGCAGAGCTGCCCACCACGTGTCCCTGGGGGTGAACAGTCTGTAGTGCCTTGGCCGCACTGCAGGAAGAAGGGATGGAAATGCAAAGTGCGGGATTGGAGGGGGGTCCATGGGCTGCAGCGTCTCAGCAGAAAGCGAAGCAATGACACGAGGACGTGGATCGTAAAAGCCTTTTGACAACAGCAGTGTTTGGTTCGTGTTCTGTTGCCGAGGCTCTGGGTTGTACTGAAGAAGCCTATTTTCTTATATCTGATGTAGAAACTCTATTTTCTTCCAAAGACACTATTTTTGCAGCTGTTTGGAGTTTGTATTTTATGTATGTACTGCAAAGCTTAAAGGAGGAACGGTAGCTTTGGAGTTGCGTTTGGAGGGTTTTTTTTGCAGGTGCTGGTGTTGGCAGTTAAGTGGACAAAATAAACTATTTCAGGCATCCAAAGGCCCTCTTCTTCTGGGGGGAATGGATTTAATATCCCTGGGTCTGAGAGGGGCTGCAGCGCTGCGCTCCCGTTGAGCGGACGCACCGAGCCCGACCCGCAGCGCTGCCGCGGAGGGGCCCTGGGGCTCAGCCCTGCGCATGCGCACGGCCCGTTCGAGTCGCTCGGGCGACGGCGGGAACGCCATCCTGCCAAGGGAAGGTGAAGAGCAGCAACAGCTTTCAGGGCCTGGACCTTCCTTGTGGGAGCAGGAGCCAGACGTTTGCC
>JANHGO010003014.1:0-28240 GCA_024606505.1 Aquila spilogaster
TGGCCACCTTGCAGACAATCCATTCTCCTTTCCTGCAGCCATCCTAGCTGACATTCTCTACATGTCTTCAGTTTAGTGTCATCTCCTTCTGAGCATGAGTACTTCAGTCATGGTAAGAACTCACCGTACCGCTTACAAGGGCATTTACACTCCCTCTTCTGGAAGCACACCTTGGGAACACTAGTGTCCTCTTTATGGCTGCATCATACCAATGGCCCAGCTAGATACTGCCATTAACCTAGTTATGCCATTAACCACTCCCGTACCTCTTTCTGTGCCATAGCATTTGGGTTTTGAGAAGGCTGGTCCTTGCCCATGGAGAGAACTGCTGAATAAATCTTTATCCCACCTGTGCTCTTTGGTCCCCTTACCTAATACCAAAGACTTGTCTTCACAATGTAGCTGTGATTTAAACAATAGGTATCAGAATAAACTTGCTGTACAAGTTTCTTATATATTGGCATATGGGCAATCTTCCATGCTTCTCGGTGAGGTGCCCGGGTAAACTTTTCAGGAATGAAGAGATGTGGCAACAAATAAATCAGGTGCAGAAGTACCAGGGTGAAGGGAGAAGGTGAAGAGGTTTGTGGCTCCTTGCTAGCGTGACCTGTTGTGACACATGTACTTCATATCCCATGACATGATTGCACACCTGGAGTGTCCTTGAAAATTGACAGTATGGACAGATCCAGCCCTGCCTAAATCTCACTGTCTTTGTGCAGCTGTCCTGGCGGGAACAAGCACCTACACAGGTGTTGATATTGATGGTATTGATAAGGAATGGAAATTTTAACACCAAACTGGTCCGAAGCCAACATGAATTAGGGAGGAATGCAAAGTCCTTACCCAAGACAGGAGGGAGACCTCTGATGCAGACTCTCACAGAGAAGAGAAAGGTGAACTCTTCCAAAAACATGTAAAAACCCACCACAACCAGCGGCCATCCAGTTATCCCACAGCGCCTGCTTCTCTGTCCTGTTTGCTGCAAGGTCCCGTCTTGCTGTGCCAGCCTTGTAGGTGTGCAGAAAGGTAGCTGTGTCCTCACTAACTTGGTTTTTGGAAGATTACCGAGTCCCCTGCGCTGGTTATGGTGCTCCAGCAGACAGAGAATATGGTAGGGTCTTCCCAGTCTCTCACACTTGGGAAATGAGCTGAAATACAGGAGCTCCTGGAACTCATGTTTTCTTGGGAGCTTGGCACACGCAGCTTTGCAGTACTCCAGCCAACGGGCTCTGAAGGGCTGGATCACTCCAGATGAGATAACCTGGTAAGATGTGACCACAATCCTTCCTAGCTACCTGTGGGAAATAGCTTTTCTGGTCATTGATGTGATTTCACTCTGGGCCCAGAACACATGCAGAGCTCATCAGGAACGAACAGAACGTGAAGCCCTCACATTTTCTGTGCCTCAGCAAAGTGTGCTGAGCTGGCTGCCCTCGTTGATGACAGGCAAACAAAGGAATATGATTGTCCAGTTCTGGTCCAGTCTAGTGGTGGACATCATCCCCCAAACCTCTGAAGTCGATGGGAACATTTCCCGTAACATCAATCCTTTGGTCCCCTTTGGGCACCGTATGGACAGCTTGTTTCATGAAACACTGCAGTGTGTCAAACACACACAGAAAGGGACAAGCCTTTTAATATCCCATTTATATCTTCCTCAGGTGTGGAGTTAACCAAATGAAAGAAAAGCCAAGAAATTCACTGGACATACTTTTGCAAGTGCCACCTTCAGAGAGGATGGGTCTAGTGAGTAAAACTGATTGTGAAGAATTAGAAGCACAACTTTCATATTAACTGTGATAGGCAAGAGCAGTAGGATTTTTTTTTTTTCTTTTCTTTTGACACAGCTTGAAGATGAGTCACACCACTTCTAGATCAGGCAATGAGTACTGAAGAACAATCAGGCTCCACCAAAAGAGACAATTCAATTGTCCATATAGACAAAGAGCTTAAAATACCTAAACTCTATTGGAGGTGCTACAGAATCAGGCTGATAACAGGAAACTGAAGTGCAGGATTACAGTGGGGATAGAGAGCAGAGAAAAGCAGCTACACCTTCAAATAGCAACTTTCTGAAATGAATGCTGCTGCCAGCCTGGGTTCGCCGCAGTGACCACATAGCTGACCCTGCTTTGAGCAGGAGACCGAGCTAGAGGTCTCCTGAGGTCCCTTCCCAACTTGTATTATCCTGTGATCCCCCAGGCACTCACCTCCTGCCATCTGGGTTGTGTACTTAGTTTGAGTTTCTCTGGGATAAAGTGTTGGTAGACTTTTGTTAAAGCCCTCCAAGAACAGTTATCCATGTTACAAATCCAGACCGCTATTATGCATGCTTCGCAGGCTCAAACAAAACAAAGCACACCTTCAGGAGTGAGCCCTGGGATGATATATTGAAGTCTGCAGAATAGAAATAATTTAACAGGGGTGTGAGTGTTGAAAAAGAGAGAATCATCATGGTCATTGATTGTGACCTCCTGAACACATGGGCCAAATCTTTTTAGCTAGTGATCTGCAGCAAACACTTCTTTGCTATGAACACTTTGCTCGTAAATGCAGAAGCATTACAAAAACCTTCAGAAGTTGAGATACCTTAAGATCTTAACCCCTTAGGAGGATGCCAATGTAGGAAAGAGGCACTGTAATCCTTTTGCAGACCCAGATGCTTGCTTATTAACCACAAAAGGAAAAAGGAGGCCCCAACTACAATTTAGGACCTCAGAGAAAAGCCTTTTCTTCTCCAGCCATCCCTGTTCTCTCCACAGGGCTCACAACCTGCAATTAAGTCTGGATCTGGAGTTCACATCAAACTGAAAAGGGCCGTGAGACTGACCCAGACTCAAATAACTTTGTAAATCTCTTGGTGATGAAAAGTGACACAACCTACCCTTTATGTCACAGGCTCAGGAGGAATTTGAAAACACTTCTAATGTTTTGCCAATTGAATAAATATATTAATAGCTGAACACTTGGATTCATATCACAAAAAGCCAGACTGATCACACTGGTCTGGCAGCACAGACCTCCTGAACAGCAGTAGAGCACAGAAACTCAGTTGCTGGTCACTTTGGTCAGACAGGCAGCTTGCCAGACAGACAGACAGACTCACAGAGGAGGAAGCTAGTTAATGAACGCAGCCTTCTCTTCATCAAAATTCACACACACCCCCCTTTTATTTTTCATTCAGTAACATTAAAAATGGGATTCGGCTCCAGAGACATCTACATTTTGGCATCCAGATACAGGAGTTAGCTGGTTGTTTAAGCTAAGTCTCAATGGAGATCTAAGGGTCAAGTCACCAACCAGCTGGTGCCAGTTTGGATGTCCCAGGCTTCCCTCCCTGCCCTCCATCTGCTCTCCTTTAGCCTGTAAGTCTTCCACAGATGCTGTATCATATTCATAAGCCCCATGTGGAAGTTTTGGCTACTTGGTATCTCCACGTGAAGGAAGCTGAATCCCACTCCTACGTTTGGCAAAAGCTGGATTTTTAGGTGCCTGAATCTGCAGCTGAGAAAAACTATTCTCTTCCCCTTCTGTGCCAACTGTTCACACCATCAGATGTCTCTTCCCCTTCTGCTCCATCTTACTGCTTCCTAAAATCCCATCTAAGGAATCATTTGCTAGTTGGTAATGTTTTTAAAGAGTTTTCAGGCTCTTTGGGGGGATGGAGGGAGGTGGAAATCAATTACTAGATAAGTCATTAATAACCAGGATACCAATATCCTTATACCTGATGAGCAGGATTTAAGCTGTCCCATCTGTGGAAGCAGTGGTTCAAATCTAGGTCTACTTCTTTAATATTCCGTATGGGAGGGCTTCACTGGGCCATAAGAAAGAGAGCAGGAATGGTTTGATGCAAACACTGGGTGAACCAGAGGTCATCGATGGTTCAAATGACTCATCAGACTTTGTAGCCTTCTGCCCTTGAGGGACCTTCTGCTACCCGGGATAATTGGCATTTATTAGCTGTTCTTTAGAGCCCCATCTGTGGAGAACATCATTTTCAAATCCTAAGGCTGGAATCCACTTCTCTAATCAGAAAAAGTGACACATAAAACAAATAAGTGAACAGGATAAAAACATTCACAAATCAAATGCCAACAAGCTGCTAATCTCACCCTCTCTTTTATCACCTGGTTCATTAGGCAAGTCAAACAACGCTTTCACTGGAAAGAGTCCAGGCTGCCGGGTCTTTGCAAATTCTCCCCAAACCCAAGCTCTCAGGCTACACAGTGTTGGTATTTCTGCAGGGTGTTTTATAGGCCTGAAAGGAGACAGAAACTTGGGTGCGCTTTTCACACGGGCTCATGGCCAAGAAGATCCTGCCCTACACCACCTTTCCCTCCCCAGGAAGCTTCCAGCTAAGCATCCCCTTCGTCTGTGAAAGACTGACGTGGGGGAATTACCGGGTGAAGAGAAAAACTTTTAAACTTGCAATGCTTTCTTCGTGCAGAAGGATGCGTGCGGGTTATTGCTTTCCCCTGTTACAGCGCAAGCACAGAAGCAGATCAGAAAGCAACAAAATGCAGCTCTCCACTGTCCTCCTATGGACCACGTGGAAACCATCTCTTGCCATCATGTAAGCCCCAGACCTGAGGTAGCTGACTCGCATCGACTGAAGAGGTTTGGTCAGGAAAGTGAGTTTTCAGTTTCTTCCACGTTCAGATCCTCTCTGGGAACTTTGGCCAGGTTGCTTAATGGCTTCAAAGACGGGAAACTGCTGCAAGGGGTAGAAGGGTCCTCAAACCTCCAGCTCTTTCACCCTCTAAAAAATGGTTTCCTTGCTTATTCTTTTGCCAAAAGGAACTCTTCAAAAGGATTTTAAGGCTATGCCTATCTCCAGAGTATGCAATATAGTTCCCCTGATTTCAGTTTCTGAGCTCTTAGGTTGCAGGCAAGTCAGGTTTTCAAGATTTTCTCCACAGCCCTGGGGCAAGAACTACCAAGCTGCCCCTCCCAACGAAGGTATAGTCATTGCAATAGGCTGGCAACCTCGCAGGGACATTTGCCTCCTGGAGCTGGGCATTTAAGGAGCAGAATTAAATGACAAAGTACACAACAAGAACTTGAGAGATGGCAGTACGGTTTTTGGTCTAAACATTAGGCATCAACTTCCTCTAATCCAAACCATTTTCAAGCTTCTGCATGACTGACATTCAGGTGATCCTTATAGTCAAGAGAAATGAAACAAACCCCAGTTCATTACAACTATCCTCTAAAAAAAATAGTTTCAGGCTGTAAATCCCAGCACACAGACCCTAACAACATAAAAACAATCTATCCAGAAGATGTTCTCCCCATCCTGCTAGCATTATTCACACATTAAATCAGAACTGACAACGCAATCTTTTCAGCTGAGCTGTTCTCATTCTTCTTTTTTTATCATGATGAAATAATTTCCCTTTTTAACAACTTCCAAATGTCCATACTGATGCATTATTGAAATGACAATGCAGGTTTCCAAGAGAATGATGTGTTTGATTTTTTTCAAGGCAGTAAATAGACAAGATGTTAATGAATTGGAGAAGTATTAAACATTTGTTTTGCAAAAGGAAATGTTTTTAACTATATAAACCGTTGCAACAACTATTGATTGTATTTCTACCACAACAAGGCAGGCGAAGGCTGATTTATGACAGCAACCCACCCTAACTATCTAACCAGATTTAATATAGTTGCCATCCCATGACACAATGATGTATATTTTTGTGGCAATCTAGAAAATAATTTGCAAGGCGTAACAGTTTGTTCTTCAGCCATCAGCCATAAAGCTGTCAGGGGAGGGTCTCCAGCGCTGTCTGTGGGACAGTGATGTAGCGAGGAGGACTGCAAAACCTCATGGGCTGGGGGGAGAACGGGGGGGATCTCAAATTTATGGATATGAGCATTTTCAAGAGACTGTGTTGTTACTGGTTTTATTTTAACCATAAACCAAAGGTAACAAAGTCTCCATAAGAATATGCAGTGTTTACCAAACCTCACTTTTCACTGTCTGACAAAAAAAAAAAAAAAAAAAATTCAAATGGGGCCTTACTGTGCAAGTTGACAATGTAGTGTTTAGTTGTCTGGAGATAGCTGGAAACAGCTTTCCCTCTGGGAACACTGAGGTCAAGGTTAAGGAGAGAAGAGGAGGGTGGAGTTCCTTAAGTGCCTCAAGGAAGAACACCCACATTCACAGGCTGCTGAGACACAAAAAATTGCTCAGGAGATGCCCTGAGATACCTACAGAGCTCTGCAGATCCAGCCACCACCTTCACTCTTGGGCTGGCCAGGTTATAAGGAAGTTCCCACTGGATGAGAAGCCTGTTTTCCACCCAGTCCTCATTAAGTGCCTCACGCAAGAGAATTTCCACCTGTTTATCATAAGCAGAGCTAATAAATACCTTGACAAGCATTTTTTTCTGTGCTCCAGCCCAGACTGAGTTGAATAGGTGAGCAGTAAATACAGACAACCCCCCTTCCCCTCCACCATTCCTCTGCTGCCTTCCCTCTTCTGTCTCTGAGGCTCGCCAACACCCCCGTTTCATGATGGCTTGGGTTTTTTTCTTTCATTTTTGCACATTGCTATATCACCCCCATTTAGGGTACACTGGCTTCTCCACCAAATCTCAAAGCAAATCTGATCCACAGGAGCACTAATACATCCAAAGATGCTCCAAGCAAACTTCAAGGTGGAAAGCAAAGAGGACAGGAGGACTGCAGGTACCTACTTCAGGCTGAGGGACTGGCACTGCAGCTGGTTTCCCTAGGGAAAAATCCATGTTTGCAGCCTCTAAGGATGCCCTATTTGCCAGGAGCAAAAAAAAAAAAAAAAAAAAAAAAAAGAACAAACAACAGCAACAACCCGTAAAGGTAACCACAGAACACAGCCCCTGCTGGAAACAAGCTGAACATATTTTTCTTTAGTTGACTAATTCTTGTTTATTTTTTGAAGGCTGCTGCTATAAAATTCACAATCCAATTACAATTTCCAGGCTGAAAGAATGGCTTCTAATTACATTGTTTTCCGTCATTGCTAGAATCATTGCAAGAAAGAGTGGATTAATGCTGTATGATTTTGTTCCCTGTACAAGAATCAGATCTCAGCGTACTCAAATGATTTATAAAAGACACATTAAATAACCTATTAACAGTGTTTTTGCAACAGAAATGGGCTATACCATAAACAGGACAAATTGAAAAATACGGATTTGCTGCTGTGTTTCAATGCATCAGAAATGAGGATAACACAGCGCGTACCGAGTAAAATAGTATAAACTGGAAATTGGAAGGAAAACTCAGGTGACTTTTGAAACGTGGCACTGGGCTTCAGGAGAGCTGGCTTGTTGTCTGGCCTGGCAGAAACTTTCAACGTGACTTTGGATAAGTCACTTGGCCAAGGGGAGGAGGACGGCAGCTCCGGATAGAGCCAACCTAGTTGTCCTGCCAGTGTAGCTGTCTCCACGTAGGTGTGAACGTGTGCGCCTTGGGTGTCCAAGTTTCTGTTATAATCAGTAGAGATCAATGATCAAACGTGGATCAATGATCAGACATGTCTACGTGACCATTTTGGAGGTTCTGTTGTCCTTGCCTTGTTTCTCATATGCATTCCCCAAGCACTCAATTCTGCCATGCATCTAAACTTCAGGAGATGGACGTGGATCTTGCCCCAAATTCCATGTTTGAGGACAGGGCTGAACCAGAGCTTAGGCTGGCATCTATAAAGCTTTCACAGGATTTACTCCCAATTCATCTATACCGTGGGAAAGAAAAAAAATTTAGTGCCTGTCTTGAACAAACATAACAGTTGCCTACAGAAAGATAAATAAAATATATCCAGTTAAATGACTGAAATGATTGGAGTTAAATCTCCTGCCTATTGGTTCTCCTCTTTGCAGCTAGAGCTATGGTTAATAGTAAGACTTGCAGTCTGAAAGCAGAAGAGGAAAGGAGAGGATGACCTTGAGCAAGACACAGTCCTTCAGGCCGTGAACCTTCAGAGACACTTTTACACGCAGGCGCATGCACGCGTCTGTCGTACACAGCACATACACAGCAGCTGGTTTCAAACACGGGTCCCAGCCCACAAGACGCTTTGCAGCCTCTTCCATGCAAGGGCTGACACCAAGGGCCCTGAACCAAATAGGTCTCATCCCACAGCTCGCACCCGGAGAAGCGGGACTGCTCCAATCCCCAATGGCACCGCTCACCCACCGCCCTGGGTACCTTCAGCGCGTAGAGCCTGGTGGACATAGCAGTGTGGAAGATGCTTTTCTTCCCAGGAGCTCAATCTCCTCCTGCTTCTCTCTAGGGAGTCAGCAGTTGGCGACTATTTCATAGAGTTTTTTATTACACACTGGTTGGGTTTGTACTTTTTCTTTTTTTTTTTTTTTGACCTGTTGTAAGTAGTAAATTAGTCCTGACAATTCATTTTTCGCCTCCCTAACAGCCCTACCTCTTCTCCCCCTCTTCTGCCCTCCAGCCTTGGGCAATTGAATAAAAGCAAAAAAAGAAAAGTCAGAATTGCTAAGCCCTTGAAGAAACAGTCTAAGCCATTTCTTGTCCACTTCAAAATGAAGACAGGTATTTCTCTAAGGCAGGTCCCATTTGACTGCCAAAGCCACACAGTTCAGGCAACATTACTCATACCAGCTTGAAAAACAAGAAGAAATTTCAACATTACGGGCGTACTGAGAGCACAGGGAGGAAACCAGCTAGGTTCTTTACCACATCTCTCCAACTCGCATAAAAGGATATGATCATAAATCAATATAACATCCAGAAAGGATAAAGTAGTAGTGTTTTGTTTTCATCTTCTATTTCTTCAGCACATTTTAAGCCCCTGAGTTCAGAGCGGGAACCAAAACCATGTTTTAGTGTCAAAACCTGCCACCTAGAGAGCAAAACAGCAAATGAGAAGAGGTTTGTAGGCTGTTTTGGTTTTTTTTAAAGCAACTATCTCATAACATTACAGATGTGCTGAAAACTATAAATTTGCTGTGCTGTCTTTTACAGCAACAAAACAGATTTTAAGAGACCCTTAATTATGTATCTGCACAGCACAGACATTGTTATAGGCTGTTGTGCCTACTCCCAGCACAAACACTGCTGTATGTGGTTTAGTGATTATAGGACAGAAAAACATTTCTTCTCCCAGTTCTATAAATTTATGTGGTTTGTGTAAACAGAGAGTGATCTCTTTCCTTTTCTTTTGAGATCACGTAACTGTTGCAGAAAGCAAGTCAGTTTTTAATGAGAAGTTTTGGGTGCTTTGAGTGGCAGCAAATTGTCAGGGTCTGAGTGAGCTATGGATGCTCAGCAGGTCTGACAAGTATCAGGCTGAAGATCTCGTGTGCCAGAAAGCCTAGACTGGAATCATCAAAAAAAAAAAAAAAAGGGGGGGGGGCGGAGAAAAACACACAGCCCCAGTGTACTTCTGAGAAAGTTTCCTGAGGTTTTTAACTGAAGCAAAACTCTCAGACTTCCATTTCTAGGGAAATATCCTGTTTGCATCTCAAATTCAAATGCAACAAGTTGTCAACTTCCTTTTGAAAACTGAAAGTGTTTCAGCATTTCTGAGCCAAGAAATTTTCCAAAATTGGTAAACTTTGATTCCAGGTCAATTCAACACTAAACCGTATTCTCACAGATACGAGGAAAGGTGATATATCAAAGTAACCTCTCCCTAAAAACGGTACCTATCAGGTTTTAATTCCTGTATGCATCATCTCCATTACATACTCAGTCACAGGGCTCCCATGCTTCATTATACAGACCAGGCAGGAGAGGAGGAAGAGAGGCAGATGAGCTATTGCTATAAATTCAGAATAGTGCATTACTTACTCTTCATCGTGAATTACCTTACTTAGCTTCCACTGCCACCCATCTCGGTCAACCCCCTGGGAAAGCTCCTTAGTGCTTTGGGCTACACAGAGCAAAGGTTAGATGCAAGTTAAACAGGAATTCCTGTATGTTCTGCTGCCTACAGCAACTCACACGCCTTAACTACAGGAGACCCATGTACCACCCAGCGCCGGGATGTATCTCTGATAGAGAAATACAGTTTAACCCCTCTTTAAATAATTCAGAAGAATCAATTATTTAACAATATGGCTAAAGACATGTAGCATAAACCCCATTTAACTGCTAGTGGGGTACTGCAAGTTGATGTCCAAGAGACTTTTTTTTTTTGTTTGGTGTTAGAATTCCTGCAGAAAACATCAAACCTGGACTCTCCCCTCTTCACCAGGTATTTCTAGTCACCATGAAGCCAGGGGCTGCCTCAGAACTCACAGATGCTCTGGGAAGAACAGCCCACTGCGTAAAACACCCTGAATCTGCTACTGCCAGGTGTCCACAGCAGCACAACTCCTCCTACGGCTGCCTTCAGAAATCACCAGGAGGCTCCTGCCCATATTATCAGGCTTCCACATAGCCCTTCTTAGGAAAAGCTTTTATCTAATCCTGACCAGTGACAGGCAGTGGGAAAGGGAGGGTAAAGCTGATGGTTAACTAAGCAAATGATTATGTTAGTGCAGGTAATACTAATTCCACAGTTTCAACACAATTAAGAGCTTATTCTTTGGGCATCACAAGTTGGCCGCTACTTTGAAGCCATCAGCACAGAAGCCAGCCCCCGAAGTTCTTTTGAAACCACTATTGTGTCTCTCAGGGCTCAGATCCTGGCATTTTCTGACCCAATTTGTTCTGCCCTCACCCCTCACTTGGCTGCTACCAGGGGATCCAATCACTAGACCTGCTGGGGACCAGTGCCCAAATCTGAGCGGAGGTCAGTCACCAGCCCAGGCCGAAGGACAACATGACTTTGTAAGTACTTTCAGTCTACCTAATTAGTAGCCATATACCAGAGTGCAGCCTCTAATCCACTCATCACCAGTGAGGCCCATTAGTGAGCACTCCTCTCCTCACCTTAAAGCTTGAAATCTATCACTTGATCTGCAAAGAATTAAGTCGCATCTTTGATTCAACTAAAACCACCTAGATCATCTCAATACAGCAGCCAAGTCATTTTAATTAGCACTGTGCTATGGCCCTGTGGAATTTCAATCCACCACAAAAGGAAGCAGGTAAGCAAGAAGATAAAGTAGCACCCCAAAAAAATGGGACAGCTTGAAGAGCTGTGGTGAACTTCAGAAACTATGACAATAGCTATTGAGAAATCCACCACTAGTCATCTCGATAATCCCATACAGTTTTAAGAACATCTTGACACTGGAGTATAGAGCTGGCCATCTTTCAGCAGCCTCTCCTTCCCTCCCCACCTCCAGTGCACAAAGGAGACCTTATTTGACCAAATGAATTGGCGTCAGTGTTTTCTTTTGGTTTAATTGGTGAGCTTCAATAAAGTGAAACTTAAGAAATCCCCTTGCTAGAATCTCACGTCAGAACATCATTTTAAGTACAAAGGTACAGAGAGTAACTCACCACTGTCTTCCCCCAAAATACTACATAACAAAACATACATCCTGGAAAACAGCATAAACACAGCAGAAAAAAAAATCAGGTGTGAATACATTCTAAAAAACACAAAAGGCATTGTATTCATTAGGTGTGACAGACCTCTCTAAGCAACCTCAAAAAGATTATTACCATCATCAAACTCAAGGAGCACCTACTAGTGAGAGTGTTAGGTACCTTTCAAAGACAGATACTGCCCCATAAGAAAAAAAAAAGCATTAAGTGGATCTACATCCTCTTCTCTTTGTTCAAGAATATCAGCGTGGCAATGACTTCCCCTGCCCAAAATGAACATCTAGAATTTATGCCTCAAAAGTGCAAGTGATTCCTGGACAGACACCATTGCCAAGTCTAGATCAAGGAAAAAAAAGGATTATTTCATAAACCTTAATGACAACTCAAACAGTAACTTTAGCAATATTTCTCTTGCACATAAAAACTACTTACTAAGTTGTAAATTAGCAAGAGGTATAAGGCTCAACCCTAACTTAACTTCTGCCTTTAAAAAAAAAAAAATAAATGAACAATTTCCCAAATCAGATTACTCAAAATATTTATTCACAAGTACATATGGTATTAAACAGATGTGAACACGTTTTCCAAAGAGACATGGTCATCAGCAATGCAAGAGGCTCTGATGGTATTTGTCAAGTGCACATTTTCAGGCAGCAAGAGAAAACTGCGAAAACTAAGCCTTTCTATCAGGCAGGGTCAAGTTTCTTCCCCATCCTTAGGGGGTGGTCAGTTCCAGGCTAGCACAGACTGCTTCCCCAGGTTTGAACAGAACCGGGCAGCTACTAAGGCGCAGCACCAGATGACTGCTGCAAACATTAGAATCAAGGTCACATTTTTAAACCCATCCTCAAATTTCAAGATACGAGGAAACACTTTCTCAGGGGACAACAGTCATTGGACTTTGTGGCCGCCTTCTTCAATAGCTGGTGCCTCTAAAAGAGCTTCCACAGAGCAATCCCTAGCAGGAAACTTACTACACCTCAGTTGTCCTGGAAGGTCATCTGTTATAACACTGGTAGCAATGATGAAATTCAGGCAGTTCACCAAGAAGCATTACCCATCTCAAAAGACATGTTGTGGAGAAGCCCACCACTATGATGAGTTACTTTGATTAGCAGGCTCATAAGAAGACAGGCTGCAATAACCTGACATTCATTGGTGAAGAATTGCACTCTTACACAGACTGAGACATGTTAGCACTGGTATTTCTCTAGTTAAAGGGCACCGTTCGGTCTTTTTGCTCCACATTAAATCAGGCACCACCAGAAAACTGAGCAGATCTAGTAAGAAAATTCCTATCTGTTGTCATAGGCTTTATCAAATGATTTACCACTCAATACTGCTTTCAGCCGTCTAGTGAAAGGTTGTCAGGTTCATTTTAGTAAATCATACCAAGGTGAATGATACAGCATCTGGTCTCTGTGTCCTACGGCCTGTATCATCTGACTGATGCCTGACCATATATGAAGTGTATTAATACACATTCAGTGCAGTGGAGATATGACCTGTCCTTTTATGCATTTCATCAGGGCTTAGGTCTAGGAACTGTAAATGTCAGTATCAAGATACTTGCCTACTGCTTGCATTAGGAAGAGAAATTCCACAGGCATTTCAGTAATAAAACTAAGAAGAGTTTTAAACAAATAACAACACAAGTATTCGTAACAGCACCTTTATGGAACACAAGGTTATCTTTAGACAAGTGCCACGTTACATGAACTTTCAGTCCTCTATATGAAGAGAGCAATCTTGGTTTTAGTCCATCCTGATAAAACTTGTAACATTCATTTATAGGCACAGTGCTTGGGCTATTTCCAAAGTAAAAAAAAGGCTTTCCATTACAGTGCTGGGAGTGGTTAACAAGAAGGTTACCTTATTATATTCTTTTCCAGAGAATAATAATTCTCCTCCATTATGTCCCAACGTTATTAGGATTTCAGAACACACAAGCAATGCAATCCTAGTTAAGATAAAGAGGAAATTAAGGTAATGTAAGCTAAAGAACAAATCATTTTCATAGTTACAGACAATTTTGAATATATATTCGCATGGGAAATTAGATTCATTTTAGTGAATAAAAATTCCATCTCTCCAAACAACAAACAGAATTCCTTGCCAGTAGACGACTACACTGTGCATGTGTAGTCACGTCAAGGCTCATCAGCCTCGAGAAGAAAGTCTGGACTTCAGGCATATCCAGCTACATGGATCAACAAGCAAACCCTTCAGATCCAGCAGCTTTGGTTTAATGGACGGAAACTTTGGCCTATTGTTCAAACGTACTTGCCAGGAACAAACACAAAAGACTGGATTTTTTAAAAATAAAGCAAAGTGTGATATGTGCATAAAGTCAGTGCCCTGATCCTTAAAAGCATCTCTATAAGCAACTTTACCTTAAAAACGGGCAGTGCTTAAGTTACAAAAGATTATTTTGTTTATGATGATTGAAGAAATGGCTCTGCTTCAGGAATTCAAAAGATGAATCAGATTTAGTAGTAGATTTATTAATTTCTGTGATTTACAATGAGGTGGTCATGTCTGAACCAAGGAGACATCAAAACAGGTTTAGCCAGGAGGTTTATGGCTTCCAAGTCAAATTCATAGACCAGTGTCAGTCATTTGGGCAAGTGAAGAGTAGCAGACAAAAGATAAGCGGAGGCCAGGTGCTGCACTGATGTTTTGGAGACAGTATTCCAAAGTGTCTTCTCTTACAGCAATTTCCTTTTCTCAAACTCCTGCAAATAGCACACAGACATTACCAGTGGGGAAAAAAAGAAAATGCTTCTATTACTATTTAATTTAAATTACTCTGTATTTATCTTAGCAAACCTGATTTTAGGAATTAAAAACTGGAATTAAAAATTAAAATATAAAATGCATAAAGTGTGCAAGATAGGGGAAAGAAGAATAAGTATTCTCCCACCTCACATTAACAAACCAGCTATGAAAAACCAGCAGTGCTAGACTGCAGTCAGTGCACTACATTCAGATTGCAATGCTGTCAAGGAACCATTTGCTCCCAGCCATCGCATAACAGGCTTCAAAACCACTTAATTCTGCACAAGAACTGCAGCAGAATCCTTACAGTAAAGGATTCGAGCTAAGGAAGCAATGAAGTCAAGATTTTCACTTTAGTAAATGAAAAAACACAACAGAAGGGAAGAATCCCACAGCAGCCTGTGAAGATGGTATACTATAGGGTCACCACAGGGGAAAAAAAAAAAAAATACCTAGCACAGCTGAATTATGCATTTCCTCTAGCTGTGAAGCAACGCCTTTTTCTGGATATGAATTAAGAAAAATGCAAATAATCCTATTCCATACGTAAGTTTTTCAGCTGTATGCACTCAACCGTAATTCTGAATTAGTACTTTAAATAGAAAGACCTGTATGCCAAGGCTTTCCTTCCTCAAACATCCTACTTTCAAAGAATGTTTTCATATTTTAAATTAATTCAGGCTCTTTGCATCCACAAAACACATTTCAACAAGTTGCTACACTTGAAAGCAAAAGTCATCTCTTCTCTATTTCACTGTGTTTACTTTTCTATAAAGGCAACATTATATAAAACTACATGCACGTATTATCTAGGTAATAATTGCAGCTCCTTCCGTCTATAGAGTTCTTATGTTTAAACAAGTTCAGAGCAACAGAATATTTAGGTAAGAGATGTGCTCCCAACTCATATTCCCTCAGAAGTAGCTTCTTGCTGCAGATGAGTATGTATACCAATTTCTGAGCAACAAACCTTGTAGATGGTGCTACCTAGCTGAGCAGGAGACATGCTGACAACAACACCAGCGCTCTGAAGAGCCGCTATCTTCTCTTTAGCTCCACCCTTTCCCCCAGCAATGATTGCTCCGGCATGACCCATCCGCCTGCCTGGAGGAGCAGTCAGACCAGCTATGAATGACACTACCGGCTTGGCATTTGGACCCTGTGAAGAAAGAAAAGATACTGTGTTACGTGGGGAAGGGTAAGATGAAAAGCAATTCCAGATGGCAGATTTTTTTTTTTTTTTTTAAACATCAACTAGCCAGGCAAAGATATTAAACATCTAGAAACCTCAGACAACACGGAACCAAGAGTCTGAAAAGTGTGGAATACTTTTTCTCCTGATAAGCATCATAAACCAGAAGCAATCATAAAACATCTCTCTACAGAGCCATGTATATTACAAAAACCAGAATGCTCACTACAAGTATCATTACAGGACTAAAAATCTAAAGTTGACACTGCTCTCCAGTTAGATTTAATCTCCATAAAGCTCCTAATTTCAACTCTGTCTCTTTTTAATAAAAGTATGACTGTTTGGGGGTTTTTTGTAAAGAGAGATTAGAGATTGAACTGAGTTTTCCTTGGCATGGCAAAAGAAGATGGCTAACTACCAAGGTGTCTGGAAGCAAGCTGTTTAAGACTTACAGTATTATTTTCTTTCAAAAATGCTGCTGCATCTTCTTCAGCATTTCCTCCAATTTCCCCAATCAATATGATCCCCTCAGTATGAGGATCCTTCAAGAAGACATCAAGGCAGTCAATAAAATTAGTTCCATTGAAGGGATCACCTCCGATCCCTGAAAAAAAATTAAAAACACAAAAAAAAAAAAAGGACTAACTCAAGATAACGATATTGCATTTACAGTGAAAGTTTCAAAGTAAATTTCAGCATGAAGAGTTTTCCCAAAGGCTCATAAGAGGGACAGCTCTGAAGGCTGTTCCCAAATTCCTGCTCCAAATATCTCCCCCACAATTTACAGAAAGCTTTGATATCTGAATAATGACCTTTCAAACCATAAACAAAATACTATGCCTTATACAGAGGCTCTGTATAAGACACAGCAGTACCAAGACCCCAGCTCTAGAATTTTGCTGTAAGAAAACTGAATTTACTTAACACACCCAACTAAATGTCTAAGAATGCCCTATCCCTTTATAATAATAAACTTCTCAGGAAAATGTGTTTTCAAATTGACATCGTATTTGCTGGCAGTTCTCTGTTCAAAGCTGGGTTTTAGGCTTTTTTAAATCTGATGTGGAAATGATAATAGAGAAGGGTTATACTCTTCACAGCACATAGGGATCTCATTTCTCAACATAATTGCCATTCAGCAGCTTACGAAAAGGAATTACTTTGGATTTCTTCTTGAAAAAAAAAAACAACAACAAACAAACGAAAAACCAACAGATTAGTATAGGTGCAATAGGCTGTTTCTGAGGAGACCTACCAATGCAGAAAGACTGCCCCAACCCAACTTGCGTTGTCTGATGAACAGCTTCGTACGTCAGGGTTCCAGATCTTGACACAATACCTTTAGGAAAGAAAAGGAGATAACCTTAACACTAACAAAGCTAATTGCATGACTAGAGGCAGCTGTCCATATATACATGAAAATCACCTTAATAAACCAAACATGAGATGCCAGGTTTTCCAGCTATCCTTGCCAAAACATGAAAACTCTGTATCAGATTCTATCCGTACTATTTCTTTATTGGCATTTTTTGACACTTAATTGTCAAGACTAAACCTGCCCAGAAAGTCAGTAATATTGACTGAGACAGCATTCCTCATGCTATAGCTTTACCAAGAAAGAAAACTGAAAATGAAATAGAAGACGAAATAGAAGAATATACTTCTTGTCTTGTATGCTAGTAGCTGATGCACTGAACTTAAAACAGAGTTGCATCTCAACAGTTAACAAAAGAATTTGGTATTAATCACATCTCCAGTATGGCCATGCACATGAGAGATCCTCCAGAAGAGAAATATGCTGCACAAATGCAAGTTATCACCATTATGGTATTTGTTGCTGCAGCTCACCACTCTACAACACACATTCAGCATTTACATTGCAATATTAGGAGACCATAACCCTAGTTTTAAACTCAGGACGGAAGGTAATACAGAGCCTAAATCAGGGGCAAAATATTTGCAAGGGTTTTTGTTCATTTTTCCAAGTCAAGATTTCTGTTAATACTATAGAGGGAAGGTTTCCAGGAAAAACAGACACCATCTTCCATCTGCTTCAAGCCATCCAACAAGGAATATAGTAAGTACATCGCACAAACAGAGGAAAAAATACACCACTAGACTAACAACTTTCATGTTATTAACTGTTTATACTGTTGGACAGCTCACATGTCTACTAGCAAAGGTTTTTTTCTTGCTATGTTTGCAAAGAGCTTCCTGTTTACTATTAAGATCAGATTGCCTCAGAGAAGCTACAGATAAAGGTCCAAAGACTGTGGCTATTTTTATAGCTTGCATCCCAAAATTATCAACTGATTCTTGGATGCCTCACAGTAATAGAAAGCTGGGGAGCATATCACCAAAGGTCATAAGTGTTAGACGAAGCTGGGAGGATGGCAAAGTTACATTTTTATTCCCTGATCCTTGGATCACCATTGAAAAGTTTTGCAGCAACAGTGGGGCAACTGGATTCATGCATTTGACGTGCCTTGCATTCAGATTCTAGTATCTTGGGACTACAAGACATTTCATATAGATATTTAGAAAATCTTAACAGAACTTTGATCAGAAGGGAGCTCAGGGCTACATTGGTTGATGTTACCTTTTACAGTCATAGAGCAATGTCTTAATGGCATCTACAAAGGGCATAATTGCAGTCATCTGATTTTTCAACTCCAGGTTTACAGGTACTTCTGAAAGCTGGAGGTGCAACACGAGTGTTAATGCATCCTCCAGCATTCCCTAGGTACAGCTTATTCTCAAGTCAGAAGTGGTTAAATAGCAGAGATAGTTTCTTGTGCTAGAAAAACTGCAGAGTCCATGTGGTTCAAGAGCACTGAACAGGTTTTCCCCACAGTAAACATACTTTTCATCAAAAAAAATGGTAACGTTGTGAAGGGTACTGTGCTCCAGTTAAACTGGTTACCCCACTGACAGATAACAGCAGCATAAGCCATCTACAACAATGTTTCTGAAGCTCTGTTTAAGTATGAATGCGTATTTTGGAAGAATTTTCTTTATAGCTCCTGAAAAGCATTATTTTAGAAATAATCAGGTTGTTATTTCTAAAGTTTAGAACAAGGAACCAACAGAACTCAGGACAAGAGCAACAGGCTGCGTAACTAACATATGAACAAGTTACTGCCTTTCTGACCTTAATTCCACTGTCTGAGAAGTCGGTCTATTTGTCACTTCCATTCGCCACGGGACAGTTGTCTAAATTATCATGCTATAAACTGGCCTGCAATCTCTTCTCTTTGCTATAATACTGAGCTCACTATAGGTGTGGGATCCTAGTCCTCAGGAGCCAAGCTGTTGGAGGGAATAGAGCTGGAGAACTTAGCGCTCTCAAATCCCAAGATAAATAGAGGTATCCTCAAAGGAGAGTGTTAAGGAAACTAAGTCAACCACATCACCTAAGGAAACTTCCAACTGCTTTGCCTCTACGATCAGTGCTCAGCGTCTGTTATGGTAGACTGACTGATTTTGGCTTTCAGAACCGATAATGGCAAAGTTCACTTACAAACTGAAGGACAGGCAAGCTGTTATACAGCATGTCAACTGTCTTCAGGGCAGGATGTGACTAGCCTCATGAATAAGAAAACTAAAGTACCAAACTTTAGTTTTAGATGACGCATAAATATTCAAAAACTCACCAATTCTTCCCTTCTTGTGAATGTGACCAGGCATGATACCAATTTTACATTCTCCAGGCTAAGGAAAGAGCAGGAGAAGTCAGATGGAACATTCAAACCATCACTAAGAATGGTTCAGCCTTGGAACAAATCCAGAAGTCACTTACATTGATGACTCCAGGGCAGTTCGGGCCCACTAGTCGAGTCTTATCCTGCCGAAGCAGTCTGTGTTTAACCCGAACCATGTCCTGCTGGGGAATACCTTCAGTAATGCATACAACTAACGGCATTTCTGCATCGATTGCTTCATTGATCGCAGCAGCAGCAAATGGAGGAGGTACATATATAACAGTGGCAGAAGCACCAGTTTGTTCTTTGGCCTACAATGGACGTAACAAAAAAAGATATCGAGTATTTAGTGGGGGTGAAGAGAACATTTGACCACTAGTCATTTAAAATATGTCCATTCACAGGCATAAATGAAGTAAATGTATATGTATTAATTTACTATCATCAAAGCAAGTGTTAAATTCACTGAAGATGGGACACATGTAGCACAACGAGGGAACTGAGAACTAACCACTGTCTGGAAAGGATCTGCCCCATGAACACCATCATGAATACCCTCAGATAATAGTTTGCTAAAAATTCATCATACACACCAGAATCAATCAGAAACTAGCTGCATGCATAAAGTAAGTGTATCCAGACTCTGTGAACTTCACAGTGGAAGCCAAACTCATGGTTGACCACACAGAATGCTCCCTCTTTTACAAAGCTTCTATTTCACTCCTTGCACAGTGACATCCGTGGCTCAAGTGTTTGTTTCTTCAGTGTGAGCAATGGAATAAGGAGCAGCAGCATTAAATTGTCTGCCCTCCAGTCACTGCTGCAAATTACCTCCTTCACAGAATTAAACACAGGTAGACCCAGATGAGTTTGTCCCCCTTTCCCTGGAGAAATTCCTCCAACTAGATTGGTGCCATAGTCCAATGCCTGCTGGCTGTGAAAGGTGCCCTACGAGAGAGAAAAATAAGTAAAGTTAAAAGGCATGTCATAGCAAATAAAATGACACCCAAAAAGTTGACGTTATCTGTAATTCTGAAGGCAATTTATCGTACTTAAATTTACAATGAGAAGGGAAGTTTTCACTACATATATACAATCAGCTATTTTGAAGAGTGCATCAACATCTTTTAGATGCATTCAGAAAATGCTATGCTGCTCCTTTTAAATCAGAGCACTGTGGTTGCACACTAAAGGATATTTTGTCGTGTGGTGCTAATACACCTGCAAACATTGCAGACACATTTTATTTTCCACATCAAGTCTGGCAGATGACAGACACTATAATGAAATAGAAGAAATTAGCATTCTCATCCATGACTAGCTGATAGTTTTAGCAAAAGCAGTCTTCTCCCCTTGCAAATGTGTAAAAGAGTGAATGTGCAAAAATTATTAAATATCCTGAAATAAAAACAGAAATTTAATTCATAAGCATTGACATTCAAAGGCATTTGTGAAAGAAGCACTTCTAAAATAGTAAGGTTTTTGTAGTTTTTTTGCACATCTCCCTTTACTAAAAAAACCTTTCAGTTGTATACAATAAAAAGGCCTGCTTAAGACCAAAACTAATAACAAAAATCAAAAGCAATATAATAGAGATGACTCAAAACAAGTTTTACACTTCTGCACAAGTGAAAAAAAAAAAAATCTAGTCTATTGACTTTAAGAAAAAAAAAGTCTATTTGGACCAAAGAAAGGAAACTACTACTACCTTCCTGATCATGAAGTCCAGCTTCCTATCAACACAGACAAAGCCAGTATATAATCCCTTTTATACATTATTATGGTTTTTGGCCAACTAACTTTCTGAACTGAAAGGGTGATAGAAGAAATAGTTCATATACATACCTGTTTGCCTGTAAAACCCTGACAGATAACCTTTGTATTTTTGTTAATATACAGATTTTTCCTTGATGCCGAGTAGGAGCAGTGTCGTACTCCATTCTGTTGCACTACAGAAAAAAAGAAAAGAGAGCGCAAACCATTAATCCACTGCTTTGTTAGATTCCAAGTCAAGAAACGTCCAAGTAAGTCCATATATATTAATGCTTATATCAAAAGATTAATTGATCCAGTAGGTCATGTTTTCAAAAGTAGCTCTGAAAGCTGTACTTAGTACTTGTCATTCCAAGACATTAAACGCTTGTAGTTCACTCCGTCGGTGTGATTACTCAGTTTGCTAGGAATCAGGCTAGGTATTTCTCATATTGAGTATTTAATATCAGAATTCCTCATGGCAAACAACAGACAGAAACAACATCTTAACCACTATTTTCATTTGCGAATGAACATGTCTCTGTCCTCTAAGAAATTCTGCAAAGTGACAAAGCAGAACTAAAAATCCCAATACCCCAGAGGCTGTTACAACATAGGTACTATGTTATACCTCCTGTGAACATAGCACAGTCCGTACTAGACAATGAGAGATACTGAAGAGGTCGATGGTTCCTCAGCCCAGGTGAAACCTAATGCCAAGCAAGACATACAGCAAGAGACCTTTTTCCAAAAGATGCCTAGCTACAGGAGCCCAGGCACCACTGCTTGAAACGTGCTTGGGCTCGTGACGAAACACAGCTCTCCAGATACTCCACTAGAAAGATTTTCAATTTAGTTCTCACAACTCTGGTACTGAAAAAACAAAACAACACAACTAAAGAAAAACAGCACAGTGCATGCTGGTATCAAAAAGACAAGGAGAACGACTGCATCTCTGCTGAAGGGAAAGATGTGTTGACATCAAATTATTAAAACAGAAATGCACAGAATGTTACCATGCAAGAAAGCTTGAGATGAGGAGGAAAAAGAGGTCTTCTGGTATGAAAAGGATGCACGCATTGCCTATATTCATTGCCATATGTTTTTTTCAAATACCAGAGCTTTGATGGGATCAGAACCAATTTACACCCTGTGTTTCAGATAAAAACCGTATTTTGTGCTTAGAGTGAATATGGGAGGTACAATCTTAATACAGAAACTGACACCAGTATGTTACTATATAGCTCTTTAGCTCTTTTAACACTTTACCACTTATGATTTGAGGAAGTAAAAAGTGAAGTTGAAATAAAAATAAGAAGTCCTGAATCGCAGCCCCTGGAATGTTCCACATACTTATTTACTCAGGCATGCCTGAAGAAGGGAGGGATTTTTTTTTTTTTCTTTTTCTATTTTTAGGAAGGAAGTAAAAGCTATTACGTGGAAAAAAAGGAGAAAGGGATTTTTCAATATAAACTGCTAATGCACAGAATTTATTAAGATGCATTATTGTCTTGTAATAACACTATTTCTATGGGGTACAAAAAAAGTGCAGAAAATTTAAGATCCATGTATATACACATTTCTATCATAGAGCTACGTAGGACTCTCTCACAAGTACTTTTGCCAACTAAATTTTAGTGATACACTGCTTTTATGCTTTACTTCCATTCAAAAAAAGTGAGAAGAAAAATAAAGCCATGCCAGAAGAAGCCTACAGACATTATTACTATTGCCAAATCTAAAGTTCTTACTCTGTTCTTAAAAAGTGCTGACAGACACACAGGACTTCAACTCCAACCACCTCCTGCCGTTCCCTAAGGAGCTGTGGCAGCACCTCATCTTCAGACCAACATCAAGTAAAATTCAGCTAGATTTTAAAAAGAAACGTACAGACTAGCATGCAGTAAACTTGTAAGAAAAGTGGTAAAAGTACATGTCAGCTTACTGACCTGCAGGGTTTTAACCTAAATCACATCTTTATCCACAAATACTGTTACAGAACTTGTTACGCCAGAAAGAAACACAAAGCAGTAATGCACAAAATACGTCTGAAGCTAAGATTTCATGAACAGGGTTACAAGGCTGTCTGTGGAAGGGTAGAGAAACGTCCTGCTGTTCGGTGCCACAGCTACAGAAGACAGCACAGTGTGGTCTTCGTACTTGGCCAACAGCTTAGCCTTCCTAGGCAAGGCTGTAACACCCCGCAGGCTGTACCCGACCTGCAACACCAAGTCACTCAAATGCACAACTGGCAAACAGCAGCCTGCCTCCAGCAAAGGAGAGACAAAATAAGCAGAGAAACAGCTGGCCTGCTGGTTAGGAGAACAGGGCATCGGTCTACCTGATCCCAGACATTCAGGCAATCCCTCGCAGGCACAGCATATGGCTGGGTGAAACCCAACCTTCAGAAAAGCAGAGGACGATCACCCCGTGAAGAAGCTGTTACAGTCAAGACCTACCACCAGCAATGCCTTGTAGAGAATGGTCTGGACTTCCAGAAGTATGGGAGTGCATGTTCGGCAAGCCCTCTGATGGGCCTGCAAGGGTAAAGAATAAACAGGCAACACTAAACTAATTCAAATCTAAGCTTTACACATACTGTCTGTGCTACAACACTGACAAATCCACCTGCAAAATAAGAGAGGGCAGCTTGCCAGACACACAGCACATGCACAGTGATTTCAGTATTCTTAACAAAAAAAAAAAAAAAAAAAAATTGACAAATAGTCACTCCTTTCTCTATACCATAAAAGCAATTCTACAGTCCCAGTTCAGCTGTCCATTCCATATCTATTTTCAGATATTTATAACCTTGCAAAAAAATGGTTTTGAAAGCTTAAGTTTGTCAATTCGCAGTTTTAAGAAGACTCTAGATATATTTTTCAAGGATAAGAAGCTTTCGAGCATTTTCCAAGCTATCAAAGTACCAAAAAAAAAAAAAAAATTAGGCCCCGATAACTAAAAGACAGCTTAAATTCCACACTTTGTATGGATTTACTCTTGAAAACTGTATGTGCTTCTTACATTACTGAAGAGCCCTGGTTCAGAGAAAATACAGCTGGTTCAAAAAAGCCTGGCTATAGGCTTAAGCCATTTGCTGTCCTCAGAGAGAGGCAGCTTAGCATGGGCACACGTCTGGGGAGCGATATATTTTTGAAGAAATTGAAGGGAAAAAAAAAAAGTCACCTTGCACTTTCTGGGCTGGATGAGTCTGAGTTTTGGGGGCTATTTAAATCGACACAATACAGTTCTGTATTTCTGCCCATGGCCCTGTCTGAAGCAGAAAAGTTTGCCCCAGTTATCAGCACAGTAGGAGCAGCAGGTGCATCGGTCAAGATGAGGTTCTGCTATATGTGGCACAAACAGCAACTCCCGGGTGCAAACAGCTGGCAATTTAAATAGTTAAGACAGATACAAAATGAGAAGGAGACAGGTGGAAAATGGAAATGGCATGCCTAAGTTCACAGCATGTGAACTTAGAGTCAGAAAGAGAATCCAAGTCTCAGTGTCCACTCAGGACCTTCATTCACTAGCTCATACTGCTTCACAACTTCCAACACCCACTCAGGCAATTAGTTTTACTAGAACAAATTAGGGTGCCCACATGTAAAAGCATGCTGCTTCAAGAATACAGGGGGAAAAAAAGAAATAAAAAATAAAAAGAAAGTTTGCTCTTTAGCCGTGAACCAGTAAAAGCCAAACTCATTGGTGATGCTATTTTAACGCACACATCTAAATTACAGGCCAAGTTACAAAGGTACAGGCTCCAGATGACGTCCTAGAGCGTAAGGACAAGTCTTACCAAATCCAAATCTTACCAAAAGCACAGTGGAAATACTGTATTTTGTCAAATCAGAGTTCTAACATAGCATTGCTGTGTCCAGCAAAGGCCCGTAATAGACCTTTGGAAAAGACTATTAAAAACAAAATAAGAAACTGGATAATCTTTCCCAGGCAATGCTTTCACTTCTGTCCCACCCCTGTTCTGTTTTGCATAGCCTGTGGTTTAAAAAAAAAAAAAAAAAAAAAAAGTTATACAAATAACAAGATGCATTTATTTTGGCTTTCCAGTACTTTAGCTTCTACATAGCTAAAAAGAGACATACTGTGGCAAGAACCTATTTTAGTCCATTCTACAGGATGACCAAGTAGTTATGAAAAGTGCTCAAATACCAAAACCCTGCTGTCCCCAGATAGATTTGAAAAGTAAGATCTAAATTTAGCAGAGGGGTATAAGCCTGTCTATAAAATGTCAGTTGTTTTACAGTAAAGAAATGTTACTAGAAACTAAGGGACAGAGTTAATTCCAACACACACGCCGCTGGGCAGAGGCCAGAACTCACTGCAGTTCAAGTAACAGGAAAACCCAGCTACATTTACTTCTTAAAAGAAAACTCACCATCTGTAGCCTCGAGCAGGGCTTTAAGCTCACTTGTGTATTACAATTAACAAGCCTTTCTAGAAATATACCCTACTATTAATCATGAAGTCCAAACATGAATTTACACGTTAAAAAAAAAACTGACCCACTTGCAAGGTATTTTAAAGCACACATGGAACGTAAATACTGTTTACATGAGCTTTCAGGCACTCCTTGAGCAGCAACACCTCCCAAGCACAAATCTCACTTAAAACGATACAACCCAAGCCACATTTGCCCAGCTTATTTGGGTTGTGCAAGCCAGCTGACAGTACGGATACTAAGGGCTTAATCTCTTCCTTACTCAAACTATGCTAAGCTGAAAACTTGTTATTTTCAAGACTTCTTGCAAGACTTCCTAGAGCTACAGACAGGAATCCAATCAAAGTGCCTCCCTCTTACCTACGTTTATCCCAGACAAAAAAAATAAAGTTTTGAAGCTAAGGTAGCATCTGAGGGTGCTCATAAAATGAGCACAACGTAAAAGCAAGGTGAAACAGCAGAAATTCCTTTCTAGAAGGACCTGAGCAGATACCTACATTGGCAGAAGACTGAAAAGTAATAAGTGAAATTCTTCCTCTATTACTCCTTGAAATAGCCAGAGAACTTGAAGATGAAAGAAAATATTCCTTTTCCTTTCTATTACCTATATAAGGAAAGAAGAAAGCCTTAGAAATCATATGGGCTCCAATACAAATGGGGAAAATGGAGGCCAGTGCAGGGGAAACTCAGGGAAGGATTGAAGTACAAAGGAGCACTATTTAAAATGCTAAGAAGTTTTTTTTCTACACACACATCCCACCACCCCCCCTTATTTTCTATCAGTTACAGACCTTCAGTTTGTTTCTGAGAAATCCTTTCAATATTTTGTACATTTTTAATTTGCATTTTTATGATCATGTCCTTTCTCCTTCCTCTGCCTACAAATGCATGGCCTGAAGAGGACAGCACAGAAACAGTTCTAGACAGCTTCTTACGTTACAGAAGAGCATAGGCATTAAAAAAAGTTTGGCAAAGACCAAAGTGCTGCAGCAAATTTCAGAGTTTACTGACTAGAAGCTTGATATTAACAAGAATACTCCACACACAGTTTCCCACCCTAGTTCTTTATTAGGTTTTAGTCTTCATTATCAGGCTGTATGTATATACTCACACACACAATTATATTTGGATAATTCTCTCCCCTCCCCAAACCCATCTACAGAATTAACCCCTAAAGATATCAGTTACATTAGCAGAAGATGATTCTTATTGACAAAGACCTTTTCATGCTATTGAGGTATTGCTCAAAATATCTTACTCCTTTTTTTAAGAGGATTATGCACTCAGAGGATTTCTAGGTATCACTCCCCAGCCTTTCTTCTCTCACCCTTCCCTTGCCAAATTCCTGTTAATTATGGAAACCCCAAACTATGAACATGGTATAGAGTTGATGAATTAAGTAAATTAATCAGGCTGTAAAGGACAGATGCAATGACTACACTATACCTACCACTTTACAACAAAACTAGGACTCATGGGAAATGACATTCAGAAAAATTTCAGTCCTTTCAACACACATCTCTTTCCTAATCAAAATCCCCGCTCATTGCAATGGACATTACTGGCTACAGCGGGCCACGGGATACACGACGGCATTTGAAAGAAACGCTTTCTCCTGAACTTATGAAGCTGAAACAAGTGAAGCATCTCAGAGAAACTGCAGGCCCTTGAGGAAACAAGCGTGTTCTCCTCAGCACAAATCAACTATTTCTTGTAAGCCAACAAACTGTTTTTCCCCATGTATGCTCCACTAAAAACACGTGCAGCTAAAGGTTTGTGAGCTTTCTTCCCTCCACACTGTTGACATAAAAACAACTAATGAATTCTTCAGTTTGGATTGTTATTTCTGCAGCAATTATTTGCCAGGGTTATTCACATAATTTACCATAATCTTTTAATCTAAGAGCTCTCCAAAGCCTTCTAACATGCCCAGAACATAAGATCCCTAATCCTGACGCTCCGACCACAGTTAAGGTGCCTACAAAGACTCTCTTCAAAGTGTGGTATAGACCAGCATAGGTCTTTCTTGACTCTGTCCATATACAAACAGTGCTTTGAGCTGAACTTTGAGCAAGCACTTGCCATTCATTGATACATTTCATGCTATGTTTTCACAACTTCCTGAACTGAACCTTACGGATACACACCCTGCATGTTTGCTTCAGCAATGCACCAACAAGAATAGATATTGCATCTCTTTTGCAACAGAGCACAGGAGAAACTCATGATTTTAAATCACCGACAGAAGCAGATGTTAATAATTTGTTACTGAAAACGTATATACAAAGTCCAAATTTCAGGTTTCAGCAGCCTTTTAACATTTTGGAAAGAGCATCAAACCAAACGAAGAAAGGTTTCCAGTGAAGGACTGTTTCATCTTGCAGGAGTTTCTTTGAAAGACTTCACGAACTGTTACAAACAGAACACTTCTTGAGCTGCTTAGACCACTTCTTCCCCTCTACCCCCCAAAATCATTTTAAGCACTCTTTCCTGAATCTCTTACTGCTATTTGTAAAGGGAACAACATGGGCTTTTAACACGTAAAACGGCACCCAAGAGTAGCTTTGCTGGGAGTATAAATTAGGCTAAATTGGAGATGCTATATTCCCATCTGTTCCCCTCCATCAGAACCAATTCTCATTGGGCTCAGGGGAGTCAATTCAACGAGCTGAACTAGCAGAAATTAAGGGTACAGTAAGAAAATAGTTTTCTGTTCCTGCTTATGGAGGACAAGAGGTAGGAACGGATACCTGAGAGGATAGCGGGTGTGCCACAGGAACAACTTGGACCAGCTTAAAACGTTGCGGGATCACATTACTAGACCCTGACCTGCAAGTTACCACCACCCTGAGACAAAAAAGCTTTGTGTGCAGTGAAACGAGG
>JANHGO010003015.1:0-28237 GCA_024606505.1 Aquila spilogaster
GTTTTTGCTTTATCAGGTTGGGTAAAAAGTAAAAAAAAAAAAAAAAAAAAAAAGACTGAGAGCGAGGAAAAAGAAAAACAGATTCCTAGGCTGGCAGTGTTTCAATACCACTCACTTCTACCAGCCTGAAGCTGTCAAAGTGAAAGCCAGCAGAGCCAGGGTGAGCAGCAGATCTCAGCTCTACAGCAGCCTGACCTCTCTGTACTGCGTGTATGGCCAGGGAACCTCCCCTGTGGCCCACAGGGATGCGAGTAGCTCAGAAGACCATGCACGGCTCCTCCTAGATCAGACTTATGGTGAACAGAGCTCTGTGTCCTGTCTACATGGGACATCAGCACTTATTAACTATTCAGCTTTTCACCTGTCCTCTTGTTGTCACCTTTAAAAGAAGTCCTGCTATCTAATGTGAGTTGGGTAGCAGATGCATAGTGTGCACGTATCCTGGCAAGGATAAGTTAGGTGAGTTGAAACAAATGAGGTGTTGCAGTCTACAATACAGGAAAGCAAGCAAGTGATTAACAGTCCAGTGAAAGATTATCCTCATCTGGTATTTCCACACTTGTGAGAAATCCATCCCATCTGCAATTTAAAGCAACTGTTGTCTATTCAGAGTCCTTACCAATTCAGCTTCAAGTATTTTTAATTGTTTTTTTAATAGCATCTATCTTCTACTGGTCTTTAAAAATTGTACACAAATACCTTGTAGACCTTAAGATATTAAGCTGAAGCTTTAAAGGGCTTAGAAATCTAGACACCACAAAATGGAAGAGCAAAACCCTCCAGCCCTCAAAACACAAAGTAACATGCCAAATGATAACAAAGAGAAAGGCTGCTGTTCAAATAGCACAAGGATCTACTTCAACATGAGACGCTCTGGTGTAATTTATAGAGTCCCTGTTTGTCATAGCTGCCCACGGCAAGAGAGCATGAGCACCAGTCAGACCAGGGAGGTGAGAAAAATGACTCTGTTATTATGTGCAGTACTTTGGTAAGGAAAGAAAAGCCAATGAGCAGATTCATATTGCTGCAATGTTTACTACAATACAATGGTCCTCCTGTCCGTTTTTTAACTGCAGATTCATGTTCTACATGAGAAAGTGATACACAGCATCCAGGAAACCAGCGCATAACACCCAAGGAATTTTTCTTAAACCTATACATGCTACACAGAGCAAGTTGCTTTTTTCATTTCATGGGCAGCATCTTCCAAAACATTGTCCATTAAGTCTCCTGCTTTCTTAATGAGGTTTTTCTAAATCCTTCTCTGCAAGAGTTTGCTGTGTCCATGTTTGTGGACAGATTAAGCTGGCATTCAGGATTGTAGTTAGCATAGTATCGAGGATGACATTCATAGAAAGGTTATTCATGATACAATGCACAAAAAGACACGCTATACTCATTTCAAAATATATGTTAGCCAATAGCAGTTTAAAAATGTGTTGAAAGTTTGGTGTAATTGAAAGAGGGATTAAGCATGCAAGTAGACAGCAAGATCATTTAAATTCTACAGAAAAATGGGGAACAGATGAAAGATATGAAGCCTATTGCTTGAAGACAACAGTTAATGGCTGGAAGTTACAGGATTTAGGGATAAATTCCTCATGACAGACTTCCCAGTGATCTAATCTCATCCCTAAACATCAGAACTTTTGTAACAATGGACAATTTCCAATGTGAAACTGGTGATTTACCAGGTTAATCATCAAGCTTCTTTTTCTCTTTTCACATCTACAGGGACCAGAGATTACAGGAAGCCTTCTGTCCTAATTTGTGTTATTTCTTACTCTGTTTAAGGTAAGACTGTGCAAACAGATCAAAAATTTTTAAGAAAACAAGTCAACATTCTTCTGCAGTTCTGTATTATAATCATTTATTTTTTTTTAAGTAAAAATAAAAACACATGAAGATCCACTGTAAAAAAGTCCTGTCACAAAGAGAGCACTGTTGCATTATAGGAGTAATCAAAAAAAAAAATATCATTAGTAAGTCCTTATAAGAACAAAATGGGTATAGATAACAGACTGGACATAAGGAAGAAGTTTTCTACAAGGACAGTGAGGCAGTGACACATGTTGCCCAGAGAGGCGGTGGGTGCCCTGTCCCTGGAGACAGCCAAGGTCAGGCTGGAGGGGCTCTGAGCACCTGATAAAGCTGTAGGTGTCCCCATTCATTTCTGGGGACTAGATGACCTCTAAAGGTCAACTCAAACAATTCTATGATATTACTATACGTTCTTTCATGTCCATCTCCTTTCACAGAGTAAGAATAATTCTGCTACTTTTTGGTACTAAAGGGAAAAACAAAAAGAAGAAACCAAGTAGGGGAAGAAAAAAAAGTGAGGAGTTCCACACAAGGAGAGTGCCAAGATCTGGTGAAGTTCATCTAGTACAGGAAGTGTAGAAGGTCAGAGTTTATAGGCACAAATGGTCCCTCTCCTATGGAAAGCAGTTTTTCTAGAGAGGAATATCAACTGACTGCTCCATCAGTTATCCAGGATGACAGATCAAATCTTCCCTCATTTCCTTCCTCTTTCCATTGCATTTTGCATACCTTCTGATATATTGCTATTGTACGTAGTAACAGGTGTCCTACCTTACAGTAAACTTGCTAAGGAAGAGCCCAAGGAAAACATCTGACAAACCTGAAGACATAACATTTCTGGTACCTTTGGGGAAGAATCCTAGAGGAAAACACTTACAATCTGTGCCTCCCACTCTCACTTGAGTGGAAAGACTCAAGGAGAAAAGACTTCAAGACAGGCTTCTCCAGGGAGCAGGAATGCTGCACCTGCAGTGAGTGCAGAGAGAATGCTTTATGTCAGTGCAGTTATTAAGACCATTCTGAACATTCCTGTAACCAGTTCTGGTAGGATTTTCTTTTTTTTTTTTTCCTGCTGTTTTTTCCACTATCCCTTTTGCCCTTTATCCTTCCAATTGATTGGGCCACGGGTGCAGTTAAAAAAAAAAAAAAAAAAGATCTTGCTGTTGACTGGATTTAAAGCCAGGCTATTAACAGATAACACAAGAAGACTTGGATTAAATGCTGTTTGGAAAGCACCAAATAGGTATGTGACATTACAGACACAAAGACAGTAAGAAGATGGCGGGGACTTATTTGAAAAGCATTCCATGTTAATAATTTCTCTTACAGTAAAGGAAATGGTATGATCCTGCAAGTTAAGCTTTTAGCCTAAATAGCAATCACTCATTCTGATTTCTTTGTCTGACCTTTCAGAAACCAAGCAGTATCAGAAGAGTGCTGAGGCACACCATCAGATCAACTGGAATAATTCCAGGGCTACTACCATTCTAAGCACACACTAGTTAGTAAAATGATCTTCTGGAGGAGTAAATATACGTTACATTACAAATATGCTGCCTTAGAAATTTTGCAATGTTTTCTTTTCTGAGGTTCTTGCATTAACTATCAACAATGTCAAATGCAGCAAAGTTATCAAGTAGACAGTTAATCAGACAGCCATTCCTAAATCCTGCCTTCTGAGTGAGTCAGTCTTTATTTGTTCTTCTCACACTATATTCTTAAAATATCTCCTGCTAATGCTCCTAGCTTCCTTTGAGTAATACAGCATTGCTCTTCACTACGGAAAAGTGAATTTTCTTAAGCAAGTCAATGTGATCTTCCCTTTAAAATCTTTCACACAAAGTCGGATAGAACTACCCACTTTCCAGATCTGATTTCAGCACATTCTGAGTTGGATATTTTCTGAACAGGGACTTCAACAGGTTGAGTACAGCTGAAGAAAGGAAGTTCTATAGACTAATATTTCAGCTAATGCCTTCTTTATAAGGCATCCAGCCAAAACATTCATCTGCTGAATTTCCTTCCTAGTTATAATGAGATTTACCCCTGAGTGTTTGTAGTGATAGATATAGCTTTCAAGAGACCAGCTATCACTAACAGTCTCAAAGGTAGACAACAAGAAGTACAAACAATATATAACCTGCATCATGAACATCTGTACCCAATGACTTTGCATGTTTTCATCATTTTGCCTAACCACTCATCTTTCTGAATCACTTTCAGTAAGCAGCCACCCTCCACTGGAGAAATACAGCGCTCCCCGCGAGGACATCAGCTGCAAATGGCAACAGCAATATTTCAGCTCACGTGGAATTTTGATAACAAGCGTTCAGAGCTTTATAAAGCTTGAAGAGAAATTATTTAGGGTTGGATTTCTTTATCATTTGTTTATTTTGGGAGTAATGTTAAAAAAAAGAAAAAGAAAAAGCATTTCATATAAGCTGATATTTAAGAAGGCATTTCAGCCTTACCTCTTATCACATGACTTTAATAAATAAATTCCAAAAAGCATCTTCTGGTTTTGGTTGAATCACCTTAATTGTGACAGTTAAGGTCCAGTCTGAATTTTGCAATAACTTTACACTTATTTTTACTCAACTGATTTCAGTGAACTGTTCCATGGTTCAGTAAATATGATATTAGTCAGATGGTGGCTCTGTTTTAAACAGTTTTTTTAAGCAAACATCTAATACTGTGGTAAGGCAGGATAACGATGGAGACACTGTTAATTTAAGTGTCAAACGCTTTTAAGAGTTGAAAGTGCTCACTCACAACTGTTATGAATTCAGCATATGTTATAAATTATGTGCATATAAAGTCAAAAAACAGATGAATTCTGTGTAATGTCTTTTTTCAATTAAGATATTAATTGGCCAAAAAAAGTCAAGATTAAGGATAGGCGAGGCTGCTTTCTGGTTAAAAACAAACAAACAAACAAAAAAATCAGCCAAAAAATTCCCTCATAAAAATCCATAACTGTACTGGGGCGAGGGGTCTGTTACTTAACGCATCAAAGACATCTGTAAATCACACTTACACTGATTCGCCTCCCTGTCCCCTGAACACAGAAGTGTTGACATTCTCAATAGTCTACAGTAGCTAAAAATCTCACATTCCAATGGATAGCCACGACCTTTCCTTCATGGAAGGGCTGGACAGCAACTGGGTACGCTATCTCAATACATTTTACTATCCTGCCATCTTAACACTTTTTACTATCCCCAGTGTATTGTAAAGCATTCAAAACCTATATAAAAGGGCAGTGAATCTGTAATCTCCACTCTGCACCCTTTTCTTATTAAAAACAAAACAAAAGCAAAAACAAAAAGAAAAAAATAATAATACAAAAAAAACATGCTCTAGTTAAAAATATAAGCGGCACCAATTCTGAGTATTTTTACTTTCCAGGCAAAATGAAGGAGAAAAAATGTGCACACACATACATGGAAAAAATTAATAAATACATAAAAAAGTAAGACTATGGACAAGAACCTTTCAACTGACCCATGGAGCTTCTTTACAGCCACCAGGGTTTGGCAAAGTCCATTTGGCAACGACGTCTTCCAAGAAAGAAAAACTGGTCAAGAAAAAATGAGGAGCAGTACTTTGTGATTCAGTCTCAGATAAATTGAATTACAAGTCTGGAACAATAAATAACAATGACCTCAATATAAAAGTCATAAAGCTTTCTCACTAAGATGCATACATAGGAGCTGCAAAGCATTGCCATGGATGCACTCCATTCAAGCATACATTGAATGAGTACTAAATCTTGTCACAGTGCTTTATAAGGTGCTTCAGTAAACAAATAAATAAATATAACTTCAAGATCTCTCAGTCAAAACAAGCAAGTAGGGCAAAGACTCGTATAGCAAACAAGCAAAATACAAGATACTCTCTCTTCGTTTTCCCACCCCACTAAAATATCAAAGGATCTTGTTTATCTTTTCCAGCTGTTTTCAAGTGTTTTTGAATTAATTCTCCCTCCCCAGAAGCTGAAGTACAGATAAACCACATGGGGCAATCTTTCTTGTGATATTGTTGACTATTGTTGAAACCAGGAAATGCTGAAATATTCACACAATGCTTCAGTCTCTTAAGATCTCCACACCAAGGAACTCAACAAAGTATACAAAACTACTGCTCCCTTCCATGGTCTGAATCTCCCTTCTAATGCACACATCAGCAGTCTCTAGAAACAAAGCACCTTCTGGGAGCTGAGATTAGGCCTTTGTGTCTTGCTAAACACTCTATGTAATTAAGGATTTGAACTTGAGAAGAGTAAAGCACACTCCCCTTCTGAGGAGATCATAACAAAAGCAAGTGATCAGGGAGAAAGAAAATGCCTTCATAACAACATTTGGTATAAAAAGGTTACCAGTCACACTACGATGCTTATTACATGAGAGAGAAAAACTGAAATTAACTTCTCTATAGGTCTAAAACAAGCAGCAAAACCTAAAGATAAAGTCCAGGTTTTCTGATTAGACTTCCCCTATCCAAGCCACTAGGGTCTCAGTTATCTTAGTTAGATGCCTCACAGAAAGGTCAAACTATGGACCGCTTTCCAGTCTGATATACATTAGAAAAGAGTTGAAGCAAGTGAGGTGTCAACCTTAGTACAAACAGCATAACCAGTTGATGAATCAACTGGTTTTTTGGACCTGAAAGTAACTGAGCAGATCAAGAATCTCTTTCAATGGGTCTTAAATGAAACCCCAGGGGAGAAATCCTAGTTCTGCTGGACTGAGTAGGAGCTTTGAGTTCTTTAAGCAATGAAGTCAACAGTAGAGCAATGAAGCAAACAGTCCAGAGTTTACTGCAGAAAATACTCTGAGCTTCTCACCTCCAAGTTCAGCTTTCACATTTAAATTCTCCCGAGAATAAGTGTAGTAGCCTGCCAATTTCAAGCTGCACAAAGGCAAGTGGAGTCAGCCAGACTCCTTCTGTGCAATCTACTGGAGACAGCACTGAAAACCTTCTGTGTCTTGCTTCACATTGTCTGAAGTGGCAGACCACCACACATCTGAGTCACAGGCACAGCACAGCAATCCCTCCAGTTGCACTGATGGAGGGGCTCAGACTGCTATGATAAAGATCATCATAAAAAAAAAAAAAAGTACCAGACTTATAAGCAGTAATGAAAAAATAAATAAATAAATGCCCACTTCACATAAAAAGAAGATGCTTTCCTGCTCCCAGGGAAGCCGACGATAAAACCCCTGCTGACGTCAATGGGAGCAGATTCAAACCTCAAGTAAGGTTAAATTTGAGGTGAAGAACTTGAGCAGTAGTTTGTGTCTTCCCCTTTACCCTCTGTAAAAGTGAACAACTCCATCCTCCCTAAATCATTTCTGTATTTGTCAGCTTCCTGCCTCTCCCTGCGTGGTGGGATCCAAGCAGCCAAGCTGTTTATAGATATGCACAGACGTGTGCATGATTTTAATTTTCTTCAGCTCCAGAGAAGAAAAGTAAGGCTTACCAAGGATGGTTTCTGACACTACAAGATCCATTCATTTTCTTCATATTTGGAAAAGCAGTGGTAACACATAAAAAGAATAAGTCTCCTGTGGGTGTGGCAGGAGACACAGTCCATAAACACTTGTGTGAGCTCCTACAAGCACTACTTAAAGCTTTAAGAACTTGAGTCAGAGACTTTCAAAGACACCAGAGTACCTACAGATACAGGAAAGGATCTCATCAGATCCTTAAAAATATGAAAAACTGGTAAATAGAAAATTCACTGTTGATTTCAATACTTAAGTACGTAACCTCTGGCATAATTGTAGATCTCTGTAAATCCTGCTAGCATCATATTTGCACCAATACCTATTACCTGCACTGAAAACATAGATTGAGAATCTTTGCTCCCATTAACTTCTGCTGAAGCATAGCTCAGCTCTTAAAATTTTGTATTGGTGGTGCCTCATAATTTGCTAGTAATTAGTGGTGGACCAAAAGGGATCATAGAACCTATTGAGTTGGAGGGGACCTTTCAAGATTATCTAGTCAAACCCCCCAGCAATGAACAAGGACATCTACTGCTAGATTAGATTACTCAGAGCCCGGTCCAGCCTGACCCTGAATGTCCACAGGGATGGGGCCTCCACCACCTCCCTGGGCAACCTGCTCCAGTGCCTCACCATTCTTATTGTAAAATACTTCTTCCTTATGTCCAACCTAAACCTCCCCTCTTCTAGCTCAAAACCATTTCCCCTGATGACCTAGAACAGATTGATGCTATAAAGATGCTGAACTCTGAGGTCAGAGTTAAGTGGAAAGTGTTTGCCTTCAATTTCAGTTCAACAGTCACAGCTTCAAAACTTTGTTTCCCAAATACATCAGTTCCACATATACTCATGGCCTATACTGAATAGGAAGGCATCTAAAAGGGCTGAATCCAACACCTGGCTCTATACAGGACCACCCAAAATTTGAACCCTACGTCTGAGAACGTTGTCCAACCTCTTATTGAACTCCAGCAGCTTGGGGCTACAACCACTGCCCTGGGGAGCCCATGCCATGCCCACCACTCTCTGGTGCAGAACCTTTTCCTCATCTCTACCTGACTCTTCCCTGATGCAGCTCCACACCCATTGCAGTCACCAGAGATTTCCAGCCGCTTAGCAGGGTTCCACTGATCACCTTATTTCCATTGACTTATGAGTCTCTCCAGTAGTTGAGAGCCTGAACATCTTGGAGGTCAAAAGGGACATCTTAAATATGCTTTTGTTTGTTCCAGAAGGTGGCATTTCCTGCTTGTTGAGTAAATGAAAGTTTAAAGGACTACAGTAGCTGAAAAAAGAACAAATGAAGTACACAGGGAACAAGGCAGCTATTAGTACATTGACCAAATTTCCCTTTTTCTCCCCTTGCACACATGCATCGTTGAGAATAAAGGAAGTAAAAGATTTCATGTACAAAGGGAACTGAGTCTTTTCACCTTTGCTGTCTAGTAAACTTTCAGTTCAGAGTGACAACTCTGAGAAGTTTCTTACTGAAAATTTTGGTATTTGAGCCTAATATTCTGACAAAATTGTCTAAAATATATGACTTCCTGAATAAGTTACACATAGCTCTTTGAAAGCATTTTTGGTTCACAGAGAAGTTACAGGGGTGGGCTTTTCCCCCCACCCCCAAATATTTCCTTTTTTGTGATCTGAACTTCAGAGAAAAATCCAGGAGAGTAACTGTGCATCAGTCAGACCCCACGCTGGCTCTCCTCAGGGATGGGGAGCTGGCACTCCAAAGCTATCTTACACGACAAGTGGGGTCTGTCCTAATTACAAACAGGCTAACAGAGCAATCACCAAGCTCTGTGGGAATCTGAAGATGATTAAGTCTCCCCTGACATCAGTCCAAAAGACAGTTATTTGCTCCCCCAAATTTCCCCTTCTTTTATAGGTGAAGAAGGGCCACAGCTAACATTGCTGCCTCTATAGTAAGGCCAAAAACTAGAGGAGAAATTGATGGCTAACCGCACAGGCTCCATGGTATAAACTTTGCTCACAAATGTAAAGCACTCTTAAAGTACAATTAACATCCGCTGCTCCAAAACTGTCAACATCTCATGATTTATCATTTAGTTTATTCACCATTTCAAAGTCTTATCTTCAAGAAAACAGGGCAGATGAACATCCTGCCTGTTGTCTCAGTTCAGTACTTGGCTCTAGTTGCCTTTGGCTTATTCTCTATTAAAATGTGTCATCTAAAATAATACTGAATTCAGTTTACACTTCGGGCAAGCTGGCTTGGATTGCCAGGGTTCTCTGTACAGACAATACTGCTGGAAGAAAGCAAGCTGAAAGCCTCCAAGCATAGCAACCCTCTCAGCTATATTATTATACAGCTTTGTTCATAGTTAAATGAAAGGGACCTGTCTGATATGGGCAGACCGTCACTGAGATGTCCATGAGGAGACACCTGTTCAGCAGAGAAAACAAAACCTGAGAACAGAGAAGAGTTTGGCACACTGGATAAGTTCTGTACAGTCGCATCAAAGAATATTCACAGGGAACTCAAAAGGAAGTCAACAGAAACTCCAGTAACTTAAAGAGTGGGAAACCACAATATAAGCTGTTGGCATTTACGGAAATTGCAAACGTAAATCAAATACAGAATCTAGCACTTCTTATTTACTTTTAAATAAGCTTCCATAATCTAGACCATACACATGGCATGGGTAGAAACATTAATTTTCACCTTCTCATTCAGAACAGACTATTTATAGCATCATACTAAAATGACACAAAATGAAGATAAGTATCTCGTGCAATGAGTATTTTCTTTAAAGAAATAAATGCCCATAGATAAGTCTTAATAAAATAGCTGCTCAGAAGGCAGTGCAGAGAGGATTGTCAAAGGTTCATAATGTTGTCAGTGAATTGCTGGTTCTAAACTTTACTGAATATTTTCCAGCAACGTATTTAGCATGTGACCTTTCTGTGGCTCCGCAGTTTCCCCAACTGTTTTCATAGCTCATAAAAGGTTTAGGAAGTATTTATAAAAACTGCTCAAGGAAACCGTGCCACAAAGAACTTGAGCTTCACGTCTCAGCAGTCCAGCTTTGATTTAGTTCTCTTCAATGGGATTTCATTTTTGCAAATGCCCCACTAACATCTGCAGGCAGGCCCTCTTGGGAAAGCGCTGAGACATAGTCCAGTTTTACATATATTACTTGGCCAAGTTTCTCCAGCATGTGATGGTTGACTTGCCTCCCTCATGAAATCACACATGCAAGCTTTCTCCTTACATACACTAACTGATGGTCACTTTCAGTGATCTGACCATGCTGGGCGGATATATTATATCTTAAACACCATAGCAACATCTGCAACAGATCCTTTTGGAACCTGACACATGAACCACCAAACACAGAGAGCACTCTCACATCGAAAGCCCATGACCAATGGTGCTCAACCTACTGCCCTGTAAGCTTGCCCTGGCTTCTTCACTCATGTTCAAGCAGCCTGTTTGGATATGCGCAGTCACAGAAGTGTCACAGATGAGCTCTCAGTATATAGCTCTCTGGAGAAGGTTTGGAAAGTGCACCAATGAAACACAATCATGCAGGAACAATGAGGCTTAAAACCAATATTTAACCACACTTAATTGACTGAAACCAACACTCACAGTACTCTAGAGGAACTCTAGCCCTCAGCCACACCCTTACAACTTCCTGAGTCTTAGATATGAATTAGTAATTATCAGTAACTAATGAACATACAAGGGAGAGGGAACCTGCCCAGAAGAAGACCCTCCATTGATTTCCTGTAAGTTTCCAGTAGGTTTCAAGTTAAACATGACCAAAATATTCCTCAAAATAGAATAAGAAACTGTCCAGTCATATTTCACTTAGAAATTAGGAAGACCACTCAACTCTTCTGGTAAACTAAAATTGCTCTACTCCACACATTTTAAATATAGTCATCTTTATCTTCCTGTCAGTATGAATAATAACAGAACATTACTTTTCAAACTGATGGCCCTGTCCACTTGGCAAAACTACTTATAAAAGAGTCAGTTAAATAAAAGGCATTTATAACTTATTTGTGTACTTACCTCTGTGCTTCTAAACTAGTTACTAAGATAACTGTAAAAAAGCATCAATACCATGAAAAAAAAAAAAAGGAAGAAAAGAGTGCCACCAATATAGACAGCAAACATTTTGCTCTATTTTAATGGTAGAGGTTCAACATCCTCCTTAAAAGGATAAGAGGAGCAGTATTCATAATAAAAATAAATTATTGCATACACATAAAACTTCTAGTACAAACTTCTGACAGTTGAACTTTTCCAGTTCAAGGCTGTTTTATGACACTAAAAAAAAAACCTGTTATTCAATCCCAAGAATCACCTATGTGATTTCTAAGTGTCTAGTCAAGCGTGCACATTCTCGCCCCTATTAATTAATTATCCACTCTTAAGCAGTAAATAACAAGCAGTCATTACCCTGGAGGAAAAAGCATGACATACATATCAGGTGTTACACATAAAAAACAGCTTCAACTAGCTTTTTTGGTTCCCAGGCTTAGCTTGGGAATTAAAATAAAACAGTCATTGAAAAACAGCTACCCTGCTCCTAGCTCTGAGGACTGTAGGGCTCTATAGGAGTTGCCAAACAATATAATCACAAAATCATAGGAACTGGAAGGGAGTGAAGCAGGTTGCATGAAAAAGCAACCCAGTGGGTTTTGAATATCTCCAGAGAAAGAGACTCTTTGGGAAGCTTGATCCAGTTCTCTGTCACCCCTAAAGTGAAGCCATGTTCATATGGAACTTCCCATGTTTCAGTTTGTGCCCATTGCCATTTGTCCTGTCATTGGGCACCACTGAAAGCAGCCTGGCCCCATCCACTTGATTCCCTCCCTTTGGATATTTATAAGCATCGATAAGATCCCCTCTTGGTCTTCTCCAGACTGAGCAGCCCCAGGTCTATCAGTCTTTCCTCCTCATAAGGGAGATCATCGTTGTGGCCCTCCACTGGGCTCTCTCCAGCAGTTCCCTATCTTTCTTGAACTGGGAAGCACAGAACTGGACCCAGATGTGGCCTCATCAGGACAGAGTAGAGGGGGAGGATAACCTCTCTTGACCCACTGGCCCTACAGTACCATCAGTCTCTTGGACTAGGGTACCCTTCTTTAGAGTTCAAGTTATTATAAAGCTTCAGGCTTTATCTAGACAGCTGCAGGAAGGACAGGGGAAAAGCAAGTACCCCTTCAATGTAGTCTTTACATCACTTCAGAGTAATGAACAAACTCTGCTTGTGACATTTGTAGTATGCTCCTGTTAATAATTTTTTCTTCCTAAATCAGTTCCACTAAATTCTTCAGAAACCAGTTTTTTGCTACTTTTTATTCACAAAGATGTCTCTTTAACACATATAACACTGTTTTTGATACTGTTTTACATTTTAAAGCACCACCTGCTTTACATCATTTTTCCTTCCTATTAAAGACAGCAAGCCGATGCACTCACATGCTTCCACCATAAATGGATGGCCCAATCCAAAAATTTCTTATTACCTTGATGGCTAAACAGAGACACAAAAGGCAGAAGCCCTACAGATCTGAGAATAACGTCCAATGAGAGAGGTCTGAGTTGTGGCATTACTACTCACACAATGTGCAACTTCTTTCTCTGAGCAGTTCAGCCACCTACTGTGCTACAGGTCATTATGCATTACTGCAGTCTATATATTTGAGTACATCCTACAGATAATTTATTTTACTTTACAGCTATGGTTTTCCTAGTTTTTCCAGCACATGCTTAAACACCTGCACACAAGTTATAGGCTCTGAATGTCAGTATTTACATATGCTTTGCAGTTGACAAGGTTAACCATAGAAGTCATAGAAAGCCTATTTTGCAAGCAGGGAGGAAAACAGAAAGTAGCATTCTAGGAGAATGGAAGAAGGCTGCAGGATACTACTAAATCCCTACTTATGGAAACCATAGAGAGAATTATAACAGCTGATACACTGGTATGCAAATGTACATAGCTGATGGTCTCCATGCCTAAAAATCCTGCTTCACAGCAACCAGTGTCTCAAGAGGCTTACATCCTATTGGACAAAAGATAGGCAAGAATCACACCTGCCTTCTTCAGTAGGATAGATTGGAAAGGTTCAATCATTTTCCAAAGATTTAAAGCCTTAACACAATTCCTACAGAAAACAAAAAGCTTACATAGAATCCTTAAGAACAACAACAACAACAAAAGCAAAAAAAAAAGAACTCCACACAGTTTGTCCCATAACTTTAAACAGGTACAAACAAAACCATTCAGCAGACTCTTGAGCTCATACTAACAGCACAAGCAGTGTTTCCCATTAAAAAGTAGGACAACCTCATTTGAGGTGGTAGCCCACTCTGTCCAGCATCCATCATATAGCTGTTTCCTTTGCTGCCCTCCTATTTCCAGATGATATATAGTTCAGATGTGCACAGGACCACGCTCTGAATGTCTATGCCCACAATTTGGCTTGTGATCTAGTGCCATTTTGCTATTTAAGTCATGTGATTACATCATAGGTGAAAACAATGTGATACTAGCATTAAAGACAACACTTATCAAAGTGATATAGTTTAATTCCTGACTTCCTAATTAAGAAAACGCCTATTGGCGATGCTACCTTTCTCCCCCCCTCCCATCACCCATCTCCAGTGCTGGCAATCACAGAGGTAAACTGAACATTACTGATTCTTCATCGCTATCATACCACCACTTGCTCACTTCACTGAAGACTTAAAAAACTTTAATAATGTAAAGATAATATCACCTTTAATTCAAACATGTTTGCTTGCAGTAGTTTCTCTGAAATTTATCTTTGTGCTTCTTCAAAATACACACGGCTACAACAAAATACAAGCCAACCTAAAACTGCTGGAAGGGAGAAGATGCATGAAGTATGCAATTTACTAGGCTCAGGGGAGTTAAGTCCCTCTTTGAGGAGTTAAGCTGCAGTTCTTCAATCATCATCATGAAGCAGGAATGAAAGAGGCAGTCAGCAAGAAACATTGCTAGATCTGGACAGCTATTCACAAGAGGAAATGCTCTGGGAAGGCTCTTTGATAAAAGACATGACTTTATGGTCATAGTGAGATCTTTCTTCACACTGCTCAGTAAGTTCCTCTCTTAAATTAAAGAAGATCACTGAAATTTATATAATTATTTATATTGTATGAGAAAACTCATGTCCCTTTCAGTTTGCTTCACAGCACACTTGCTTTATTACTGCAGAATTAATGTTGAAGGCATACACTCACCCATCTACAAAGTGAATTCACTGTCATGTTGCAGCTATGCTAATAAGCCGCAGCAGAATGGTTTTCTTTTAGAGGTAACACAGATCAAAGAATATTTGTTTAAAGCAAATCAAGTATGTGAATAAGTGAAAGCTACTAACCAAATATTTTTCCAAGGGTTTAAAATAGTTAATCAAAGATGGAAGAACAAGCATACATGTACACTGACAAAGTCAAAGCTTCCTGGGGCTACCACTAAGCAAGCAACAGAGTCAGCAGGACAAGCATGAATTCTGTCTGCAGTCCTGCATTCCTTTCACTCCACCCTAACAGGGGACTTGCATCATCCCTTAACAACTCCTCTGGAGCACATACAATTTCCTCCATCTAATTGAACCAGCAAGTAGAGCCATCCAAGCTATTTGTTTGAAGTCAACCCAACCAATGAGCCTGTGACCGCACTTGCAAGAAAGGCATTTAAGTGTCTTAACAAGACCAAAACACCTTCCTATCCTTTTGCTCAGAAGACTGATGTTGGGCATTTGAGCAGAACTTATAGTACTTTTTTAATTTTTATTTTTTATTGTTACTGTCATTACTACTCATGCCATTTCTCAGCTATGACACATTTCTGTCATTAACTTGGGAACTGTCTTAGCATTTCCTACCCTGTAATAGTATGACACGGCAATTGATGTAGAGCAGGGTTATGCCTTTAACTGGATGGCAGCCCACTACTTAAAAGGCACCTTCCCTGGTTGATGCAATTATGTTTCTGCCAGCCTTGGAGCACAGACAGTCCAGTCTCATGTGGTTCCACTTGTGCGTTTGTTTCCCCCTTTATTGCAGATTCCACACCTGAATATGTAATCTTCAATGGTGTTGTGCGTGCTTGGCCAGAACTAAAAAAATTTATGCTTCAGTCTTACATTTCCCAATACATAGATGAATATGAAGGATTTACACACACACAGTACTTCTGACCTCCTGCTGTGAGTGGTATTTCAGCAAGATGTCCTTTTCTGGCAGTTGTTGGGGAGAGGGAATAGAGGAAATTCCCAACTTGTTGCAATGGATCCAGGACCACAATAATTTAAAGTAAGGTAACTGAACAACCAACAGAAATGTCCCATGCCTAATTTTTTTTGCCAGGCTCTATCATCTTAAAGTATTCTTGTTGTGGCTTCTCCATTTTTCATTATGTAATAATTCACAAACATACATCCAATAAAAAACAGGTACGATGGTCATTTTAGGATTAGAAAGAATTGATCTTGTTTCTAGGAAAAACTACATGAAATATCAAACTAGAAGCACTCTGCATACTATTTGATCTAATATAGTACCTAGAATCTCCTTCTTTCACCTAAACAGATTACTGTCCAAAAAATTACTTGTCTCTAATACTTTTTTACTCATAAGCAAAATTATAAACCAAGTCCAGTTCCTGTTCATTAATACAAAACAGATCAAATCTATCTTCAGTAAGTACTTAACAAAAGTAAAATGTCACCCATGTATTCTCTCCCTACGTTCCTCTGAGCTACTAAAATATCTGATTCTTGTTTACATCGCCATATAATCTGAGAAGTAGCATACTACCAATCCCACTATTGACAGTCCTAATTAATTTATGCATCACCTATTTCCTTTCCGAGGAGTCAACAGGCTAAGAAAACATCCTACTTACACTTACTTGTATTCCAATCATGCTATGTGGCAACTCCAGAACTAAAACTTCAGAGAACTTTACAACCTGGCTGTGCATTACACAAAGAAAACTTAAGTTGCCTTTTATGAGTCCTCTGACTGTAGAGGGGAAATGCTGAGTGATAATGGCTTACCGTTGCTAGAACAAGAGTCATTAAATCAAAAGCCAAAAAAAGCTAGAATAAGTTACAAGAGCTTTGAGAGATACTTTTTTCCTGTACCAAAAAAAGTTTTCTGATAAACCCCCCTGTTCTGAGTAACAGAACAGTGCTACTACACCCATGATGATTTACAGCACAAGATTCAGTGTAAATATGGACAAGACAACCCAATCTTGCAGTTACTAGAAAGGCTTCAAAAATACGATCCCACAGAGCAAGATTGTTCAGGTACAGCCAGAAACTGGAGTGATACACAACGGCCAATGCTTTGAACACCTGATCTCAGCATATTTGTGCATTCCAAACATAGCAAGTTATTGCTTCCTGGCTGATTGCTAATACATCTGCATCTTTGCATTGTGCCTGGGGGCAGTTATAGGTCTCTAGCAGCATTACAGTAATATTATTTTTTTCCCCTAAATTCCATTAAGAAATTTACCACAAAAGACCCTCCCAGGAAATTACAAAGGGGATGGGAACAAAAACACCTCCCCAGCCCCCTAAATCTCCCAGATGTACCACTGAGTCTCCTACTGCCAATATAATTCAGGTTGCATTGGATTAAAACGCACTCAAGAAGGCTGAGACCTGCACCTATGTTAAAGATGCGTACTCATATGATAATTATGTCAACTTACAGAGTTTTCTGTAAGAATAAAAGCCTCTTTAGTTAGAAGCCATGGAAAGCTGAAACAGCAAAGCAGCCACACTTATGCCCAAATCCAGAGTCTGGCTATTGTTCCAAGTGGCCCAGTTCATTATTTTCTAGGATCAGATAAACAATGTGATATCAGTATGCTCCTTAGTATTCTACTACTCCTGAGCGTTAGAGTCCCACTGGCACAAAGACCTGTAGATTGCATTCAAGGGACCCCCACAGGATAAGGAGAATTGTTCCCATGCATTAACAGGCTCTTAGGGCTGACATTTCACTGGCTCAAGCACCAAGTGTGCATTTGGAAAGGAAAAGTTTTAATAATTGCGAGGGATTGGTGTATTAAAGGCTTATAAGCTTAGTTGTTTATTCAAATAACTCTAAAGAAGGATCCTTCTGCAAGAGGTATGAAAATTGTTTCTAAAGAAGTGACAGTCCACCTAACGGTTAAGACAAAAAGCCACATCAAAAACAGCTGTCACATCTGTCAGAGTTCATATTCAGGTGCTCATCAGGCCATGACAATTTCCTTTGGAGTCAAAAACTGCCTGTACTTCACACAAGTCAAAAGGAGGTTTTAAGCTGGAAGAAAACTAAGCAGACTTTTCTGAACTCTTCTGGAAGATAATGAGCATATCTTCACTCCTCTCTCCACCCTGAGCTCACTTAAAACATGCTAAACACATGGCCATGTCTGACCCTTACACACATCAAATCTACCTCCACCACCAAAAGCCCACCTGCAAGGCAGTAGCCCAGCACAGACCACAGACCCACAGCTGGCGCACCCCTTCTCACCTAAACAAAGGCTAACTCACATGTGGATGCAAGGCCTATCAGGGAGACAAGGAGGCAATACAGAACTGATGTTTGGGGTTTTGTTCTGGGTTCCTCTTTCCCTCCCTGACAAACTCCATCCAGGGAGTAAGGAATTAATTTGGAGCTTTAGCACAAAGATAAACTATCTTGTTTATGGACCAAGGAGCAGGATGTTTTCTTCATGTATTCAGAATGGTTTGGTTGCAGTGACATGCATGAAAGCACACAGTAGTTAAATAAACGTGGCTTGCCTGATGAGGAGCAGCATTCTTACCGAAGAGAGAAAGCAATATTTCTAGATCTACAACTTATTTGCATGTTTTGGAGCAAGTCCTGCCCAAAAGCCAAAGTACCCGCTAGTTTTCAAGCTGACATGGTGAAACACGGAGTGAAAGCCTTCTGCAAAAGTCAAGGTGTTACATTAGGACATTCTTTAGAAGTTAAAGGATTTTACCAGCTGAGTGCAGAGTCCCATAGCAGAGTGATACTACGTCACCAAAGCAAAACACCCAGTTCCACAGAATCCGAAACATATCTCCAGCTTCTCCGCATAGAAACAAAAGTTGACATGAATGGAAATTAAATTATCTCCTTCCCCCAGAGGTGGTCATCTTTCCAGGTCAGAGGTATGCAAAGAAAAAAATATATATACATCAAAGAGTTCACATTCCATTGCTTGCACCATAGCTGTGACTAAACAGATGATATTTTTCTTCCCTGACTTATATTTTCCAAATATGCTTCATAATAAAACCATTAAAATACAGAGGAGGGAAAAAAAAATGCAGATTTAAGCAAAGTATTATTTGTGGAAATGTGCTGAAATTGAAAATTTTGTGGTTTTGTACGAAGGAAGAGAATATTGTCACATAACCTTAATGAAACATATGGTTTGCATTGATTCCCAAAACCCATAAATAAACACTAGGAAAATCATTATGAAATTTTTTAAGAAATTGTTGGTGGGAATTGGAAGAGAAGAGACATGACAAAGGAAAACAGACTGCCAGACTTGCAATTATAAGCAAGCTGAGAATAGATACTTCTAAAAACAAGCTTATGTTTCACAATTATTTACAGTAGATGAAAAGCCTAAGGGTATTTATTTAAGAAAAGAAAAAAAAAGCAAGAAAACAGAACTATTACATCATTAAAGCCATCATGAAAATTTCTATACTTTAATGAATTAGCAAGTCTTGCAAAGGTCCCTTTCAGTGACTTAATCAGAATTCAAGACTGGTATTAGCATGGATGAGTTCTACATGTGTAATTTATTAGTATACACATAAACAAACAAATGTAACAGAGGCGAAGAGGTGAACAAGTTCATTAAATCCTATGATCATTTTGCTGACTTGACTGAATAAGGCAGGTCATCTGTATAAAATCAGATACCAGTAATAAGGTAGTCTTAGGTAGCTGAATTCCTTATCTTCCACAACATTTAAGAAACAAGCTTTAATCCATTAGGATTCATTTCATATAGACACAGTGATGAAATTCATCACCTTTCTTTTTTGTTGTTTTAAATCTTGCCACCAATCTTTTGAAAATACAGGAGTTTCAGAGGCCCTCACTGATTCTGCTAGGACCACTATTGAGCAGGGCTGGCAATCCACTTTCTAGCTCTGTTCTGCACATTTTTCTATCAGTCCTATTACTCAGAAGAGAAATTTTGCATGTTCTCACCCAATATAATTTCCACTGTATGTGCTAAGACTGTTATTGAGTCATCTAACACTTGAGAGTTAGAAATATTCAAGCACATCATTAGAGAAGCTGAGTTTGAGAGACTTCTAAGTCAATCAGAAAACAAAAAATGTAAATATGGCAAATCACTTTCTTGGTAAGATGTAGACAGTATTAAGAACTTGCTTCCCTACAACTTTTACAAAAGAAAGGTTTTTGATATAATCAAATTGCTTTTGACTGTTTCTATTTTTCCTTTTTCCTAAAGAGTGATGGGGCGAGAAGAAAGGATGTGCAGCCCATAACACTGAGCTCAGTTACATCGCTGTAGACTTGTGATTGCATATGCAAACAGAACTTGTCCACCAATGTGTCTTGTCTTTGGCATCTTCCATGGAGAGAAGCTGATGATAGCTCAGACAAATACATGCCAATTAGCTATGGACAAATCCTGTTGCAGCACACCCTTCTGTCACTATAAAACTAGCAGCAACAATACCACCCAAGCTAGCAGAAGCATTGCAAGGGAAAATAGGTAAACAGCCTTCTTCCTTCCCAAACTCCTCCCACACAACCCCAAAACATGCCCAAGAGCTACTTCAATCCCCCACTGCTATTGCCGAGTAGCTGCTGGTCGCCATGATAGGTGTATCTTAAACATTTTATCCAAAGTTTACTCACTGGCACAAGATCGTTGATCCCATGAGATGGGTTTTGTGTTCAAAGCATTCTCAAAGCTTTGTTTCCTTTGTGGCACATTCTGTATCCATCAACACCAAGCCACAAATTCCATCTTTTCCTTGTTAATTATGCCTATGCTGCTCTGCTCTGGCTTTGTTCATTGCAGAGCTTTGATAAATGAGCTTTCTACCCTCATCATTCTGAGGACACAGAGAAAAGTCCCATCCAGTTCCAAATTAAATGATGAAAATAAGGAAACGGGTTGGTTTTCATATTAGAAATTGATGAAGTGTGTGGGGAGGGGGCATGGGAGAAGAGAAATTCCAGAATTAACCAGACCTGACCAGCAGCTCTGCCTTCCTGGAGTTGCTGGGTCAGCCAGCTCTGGATATGCTTCCAACCATGAAACAACTCCCCAGCTTGATTTTTGCACCAGTACAAAATTCCAGTCTGAAGAATAGTAAAGCTCCTCTTACTTGGATAACTTTTCTTATGAGGTCAACTTATTTACACATTTTAGAAACTGCACAAATGCTGCATTAGGGCCACAAGATCACTAGGAGATGTCCTGATTTTGTGACAAATTAATAACAAGCAAGCAATTTACATTTAAAATTAACTTTCTGCTTAATACTATACTTCAGATACTACAGCTAGTTTAACTCAGCTCAGTTCTACTGAGCTTGACAGAGAAAAAAGCACAAAACTAAGCTGTAGGCTGCTAAGAACAGCAGTGTGTTCTCTCCCTCCAATACCAGTGGAGGAACACAGAGGAGAAGGGTGGGGAGGGGAACACAAAGAAAGAAGCAGACCTAAAAACACAAGCCTGTGGCTACTCAGTTACAAACAAATGACAAAGTCCTCATAAAGGTGCCAGCACCATCTTCACACAGAGGAAGAAAACTGTACCATACCAGTACTAACCAAGAAAATTACTGTAGCTTGCACAAATTGATCATAGGACAGTAAAGCAATAATGCCACAAAGAAAAGTGATCTCAAATTGCCCTACATAAACACCTTAAGGCATGTAATGTGACAAAACATATTTAAATAGCAGTAGTCACGTGGCCGTGTCTTTATATCTTTGTCAGGGAGTTGGCAGTTCTCACCAAAATGCCAGGCTCAAAGGTCAGATCTCCTCAAGAAAGTACAAATAGCTGAATCCAACTTTCTGCTCATCAGAAGTGGCATTTGTGAGGCAGTGGTTTTCTGTGCTCTCAGCACCCTTCACTTTCTGGTAATAAATCACACTGAAATGCATCCAATGGTACCTAGAGGGATAACCACCTATTTAAGTTCACTTTCTTTTTTCTCACGAAAACTTGTGAATTTCAGGCATGGTATGAATAAAGAAACAAATCAACTTGATTCAGAACCAGAATCTCAGTGTTCCCATGATTTGACTCCTTCATCCTTTTCCCATTTCTCTGCCTGCATTTGATTTTTCAGCAGCAGGATAGAGCACAGCTTTCTAATTTTGCTAACAAAGCCATCTTTGCACGAGTTGAAAAAATATGCTGTTTTCCTCTGTACTCAGAGTTGCCAAGTACTTTTCGTTGCTGGCTTCAGAGTCAGATAACAATTGCAAGTAAGGCATGAATATCTTAAAAGCCAACTCTAAAACGGCCATTTTGGAAATAAACCTTGGAGATCAAATTCTGCACCATGTAATGTCCCAAAACTAAACAGGCTCACCGGTGTATGTGCAAATCTTGAAAAGTGATACAATTTGTTTAAAAATAATCAAGAGAATGATGCAGATTTTCAGTGCAACAAAAACTGTTCTGAGAACAAATGTCATTCCAGCCTGACCAGCCACTGCGTCAATGTACATTTTAGCCAGTAAGGCCACAAAAAGGTCTTGCACTCTCTTTTGCCATTCCTCCTATACGGTTGTTGGTGGAGCAATCCTGATATCAGAGGCCAAGCGCTTTCTCAGCAGATGCATCAGTGCTCTCTGCACATGCAGAATTCTCCTCTCACCTTATGCTTCACACTCCCGGTGTCCATCTCTCCTGTTTTCATGAGTAGCTCTTGCAAACTACATTTCAGTCATTTGGATTGCTGGTTGTTCTGGGCCATGCCTATTTCACATGCCCTGTTTAGTTTTACTAAGTCAATATTATTCCTGCTTATTTTCATGTTGGTACTGCTTGGTTGCTTCCCAGAACTTCTCTTCACCCATTGCGTACTCACCACGATCAGGACACCTCAATAATCATATTTATGGAGAATTAGGTAAGTTGATTAAATTTGCGTATGAAAAAAATTAACAGGCAGCTACAGACCAAGGTTTTCTTCCCTAGCTTATGAGATGCACCTACTAGATATCTATACCAGGAGGGGGTGAGGAAACAAAGCTGGAAGCTAGAAAAATCATTATCTGTACTAATATCAAACTCTTCAAAACAAACAGTGGATAGTTTCATTAGGTCTTATACTTATTTTCAAAGGCAAACAAATATGCTGTTTTTTTGCAAGTACTTATTTGAATACACAGCACTTCTTTATTTTACTTGGTCTTTGACTTCCACATATGAGAGAACTCTAACAGTTGAACATTCCCTTACAGCAATCGCATTCATACATCTACAGAGTATAAAACCAGTTAATCAGTCGGTAAGGCTAATCCCAGGAACAAGGAACATGAGAGGTCAGACTATGCATACATCTAAGCATCTATTTAAGCATCTTTCCTGGTGCCTCTGTTTTCTTTTTACATTGCTATCTCAAGGAAAGCCCTGGTTTCACCCTATGCCTAAGAGAAGTGAGTGGAAAAAGTTAAAGGGAGGTTCTTCCAAAATAAAAATAGACTTTGCGGAGTGCGGTGACTTGTGTAACATGCCTTCTGTTTCACTGACATGCAAGCCAGACACATCTGATATTCAGCTGTTTTTTCACACAAGATAGTAGGATTATATCAAACACTGTGCGGCTCGCCACACCAGAAAGGGAGGTGTGCCACATGACTTTCATTTGACCAACATGAACAAACATGTCACTAAAAGCTTTCTTAGGAAACAGTCTTTATGAAATCAAAAACATATTTTGAAAGAGCGCCCACAACAGAAGTCGTGGAATCATTGGCCTTTGCGTAATACGGAACATTTTCTGGGATAACTATTGTGGCAGTCTTTAGGACTGCCTACTTGTTGGTCTTCAAGTTATAACATAGATAGATTTCAGATACTCTGAGTTTGGCAGCTGGAACAAGGTACTCTGAAACACAGACGAAACTGAAGTCCAGATACAGTGACTAGCTATTAGATTTGTGCTGGCAGTGGGCCAAACTGTGTTCATCTCACTCACAAGAGCCATCCAGATGAGGTCAGTGCAGAGTAGAGTGCACAGGACTTGGCACAACACGTTGCAGAAGTGCAGATGTGGAAACTACAGCCAGAGACAAAGAAGACTCACAAGGCAAGGAAGGATTTGAGCTTGTTTCTGCTGACCTGATCATGCACTGAAAGCCAACCAGACAATCACAACTCCCTAACTGTAGACTTTACTGCTAGCATGTTATTTATGGTTTCAATAACCACTATCTTAAGAGGAACTCACCAGTTCAACAGGACCCACTAACACTTTCTGAGCACCTCCTGCAGGCTAGATCCAATTGTTAGATCTAGAATAACAAACGTCATTAAAGACTCATGCTTCTCACAGAGACACCTTGAGATATTAGCATTTCCCTACACCTACAGTACAAGAAACCAATTTCCCTAAAATTTAACATGAAATCCCAGACAGTTTCGAGTAAAGTCAGTTTTCCAAAGCTTTTCCTGGTCTATTCCCCCCCATACTATAAATTAGGTATTAGGCTGTTGGCTGTTTTTTTGTTGTTGTTAATTTCAGTTATATATGCACTTAAGAAGTAAAATTGTGGAAACACTGAGCAGATGTATTAGTTTTTAATATTTTTGTCAAATTCATGCATCTCTTCACTTTGAGCAGATATTCTCAGATGGCTCAGCCTCATCTGTAGCATGAAGGACCTGGAATAACTGTGTGAAAAAATCTGAACTGCAATCTTATGAGTTTGCATTCCATTTGGAATAACTCACAGACAGCAGGTTGGAAACTCCACCAGTTTTGACTTGTGGAGTGATCCCGTGATTTTTATCTCTCCAAGGGCATATTTGGCACTCTCCAAAAAGATGTGGAGTTCCACCCTACAACTTCAGATGGATTGCTAGATGCAAAAGGTCACCTGCATTATAGCTAGCTATGTCTGCTACTCCCACAAGTATATATTGCTTAAGTACTTCTTCCAGGTTCTTGCTTGCCTATGGTTTTTCTAGAACATGTCTTCAGCTGGCACTTCCAAACCATGGAACAGGACAACATTACAAGCTACTGCAGACTATGGATTGCCCTATCAGTCTGGGATGGAGAAAGAGAGACAAAGAGGATAAAGAGAGAAAGAGAACTTGGTAGAGGCACATTAACAATTTCTACACAATTTAAACTCCATATACATAATATAGAAAAAGAGGGAGAAAGTAGAACTGAGAAGAATTAATATCGCATATATGGTACAAGGGGGGAAAGTCTTTAAACTAAAAGACTCCATTGTAAATTAGATCAACCACATCTCATCAACCACAGAATTGATACTTCATTCCATTTGTGGTTGCTATTAAGTTTCATCCATCCGGTCACAACATTGTCCTTACTTTAGCAGGGGTATGATTGTTAACACCTGAATAAACAAAACAATAAGATTTTTGTATATGTGTTGAAAAGTCTTTACCACTGGACTGGTGGTCCAGGCCTTTCTTTACATTTTTTCTTCAGGAAAGTCACCGTTCAGCTAAGTAAAAGCAATAACATTTTCAGCAATTTAAGACACACATACAATATGAATACATGCTTTTGAGCATGTCTCCATTCTCATTTCCTCTTGGCCCCTGTTTCTCCTTTCAAGTTGCTCTAAATGCCTTTCTCTTTGCTCCAGCAAGAACAAAACTGGGTTGTCAACCGTCCTGTGTGACTCTGAACAAGCCAGTTCTCTGTCTACCCCCATACATGGAATACCCATGATCAGATGATGTGCAATTAACTCAAACACACACGCACCCATATCATCACCTCTCAACACTTTTTGCCTCATTTGTAAGTGGTGCAACAGGTGGAGCTGGACCTCACTTTGGAAATCACTGCTAGGAAACCAAACCCACCTGATCCAGCCCAAGTTCTCGCTGGACAATTTGTCCCTGGATGAAAGCTGTTCGGCATCTCAAGTGAAATCCCCTGGAGGCTGCCATTAGCAGTAATGGTAATTTTTTTTTCAGTCAGTCCCACAGCCTCTTCCTAGCCAATGGGTCTGCTTTCACAGGTGGCAGAGGCCACTTGCTTCAGCACACAGTGAGCAGCTACTTTGGGTCTTGACCACAGTTGAAAGGAAATGAGTTCATGCATTAAGCAGGGCTGGAAGCCTTTCTAATTCACAGATCAAGTTTCTTACCTTGACTCAGTTTAACAATAGGTACAGTATTTTTCCCCAGACATCTCCATCTTCTAAGACAAACTATAGGAATAAACCCTTGTAAATGATCTTTCATGGTCTTTCACGGTCTTTCATATTTATTGTGCTGTTCTAATTACCACATTCTTCCCTATGTTCCAAACACCCTTCACATACCTTGCCACATATTGTTGCTGTGACATCAGCATAAATTACATCTTTCTAGGTGGGAAATTACACTATTTAGAAATAAAAGACAACAATAATAAATTCAAGGACAAAAATGGAAGAATTCTCCATGACCTTCCTGACAAACTGCCATAATGGTCTGGAAACTGCAGATGTTTTTCCACCAAGTTTTCACAATATTCGTTTTGAATTTTTTTTTAAATCATGTTGTTTTCCTGTTTTAATTTCTGTAAAGCAGAGGTGACATCTTGGACTAAAGGGCTTTAACCTGATTTTGAAAGCTTAGTATTTATGTTATTCATGCACCACAGAAAGTCCTCTTGGAACGGAAAAAGATCCATTATGCAAAGAACATAATCACCTGGGAGGAAAGGGGCTGTCCTCACTGTGTCAGTGACAGGACATGCACAGGACATGGACCTTGAGTTTAGTAGATCTACTGCTTAGTCCCAGGTGGCTAATCCTCTGCAATTGGAAGAACACAATGGGCGAAATCAGTTGGCCTTACACATTTCCATTTTGTGCAGACTAAGGCCACTTATACATGTGCACTAGGGTTACAAAAAAGTTGGATTTGACAACTGCAGGAACATGGATTCCATCTTTAAAAGCTAATCCTTTCTCATAAAACTCACAAACCTGCAGAAAAGTTACAAACTGGAGCAGATACAGGTTAGCCTCTTGTATAGCCAAGTTACAGTCAGTGTTGAACTAAATCCTTTTCCCCCCATCACAGTCCCCAGAACAGGATGAGAAAAGCCATTGCCTGAATGTCCAGCTGTTGAGAGTGATCAACAATCTTAAATGCCTTCTCTGCCTGCCAGTTAAGCTACAAATGGTTTCAGTAAGGTGTTGAACAACCTCCTGTGTTTTTTCCATTCTGTATTCCCAGGTTTCATTGATATCTACAAAACACACATGCTGTACAAAACCAGGTGAATCTTATGCAGCATTACAAGAATAATTACAACAATAAAACTGCTAAATCTTTCTTAATTCAAGGCCCTTCTCCCCTCTTCTTCCTCAGGATTGTCTGACAGACTCATGCCCCTCACAGCAGATCTCCCCATACAGGGAGTGCTACTTGTGTCTTACGTTCTAAACCTTTTGTGATGAGGACAGGTATGAAGTCAGAATTACTCACAGAGGCTTTAGCTGGTACTTAATATTAATAAAATTTACTCACACCTTTCTTCCACCTCACTCACTTCATCTACAGCCCTTCAAATTCCACAAAAGCACCATGCAAACTCAGCCCCAATGAGACACTCAAATCAAAAGCAGTCAACAGCTACATACTGTTGACTTGCTCAGGTGATGGGAAATTTCCCACTTACCTGCAATCAAGCCAGGATAACTCTCCATTTTTTGGATGAAAGATGCTCAGATATTTTTCTCCTGATTCTCCACTAACTTTTGGAAAGCTTAATGATTCCTTGCAAGCCTATAGGAAGTTTGCGTTCAGAAGTCCCAAGGGGAAAAATAAAGCTGTATGTTATGCAGTTATGTTTTGAAATTAATATGCTGCTGGAAGCTAGACAGGAAAATAAGGTAAATACTTCAGAATTTATGAGTAAACATTGTTAGATGTTTTAAGTGAAAGGAAAATGACATGTAGTGCCAGTCTGATATAGTCTGCAACTGATAAAGTGACATATGTTTAAAAACGCTCAATCATTCCTAACGTTCTGGGAACCTTCAAAGAGATATTCATTGTTGGACACATCACATGGTTCAGATGTCCCTCAGTCATCTGCTTTGACTTCTTAAAGGAGAAGATAGGATAGGACAAGAGGGAATAGCCTCAAGTTGCACCAGAGGAGGTTCAGATTGGATAATAGGAAGAATTTCTTCTTGGAAAGAGTGGTCAGACACTTGAATGGGCTGCCCAGGGAAGCAGCAGAGTCACCGTCCCTGGAGATGTTTAAGGAAAGGGTGCACACAGAACTTAGGGACATGATTTAGCAGGCAATATTAGTGGTAGGTAGACAGTTAGACTAGATGATCTTACAAACATTAAGGCTGGAAAAGACCTCTAGGATTCTATGAACTTATTGTTTTAAAGTGTTACCTCAGAGAACTTAGGAAACTGGAGTGATTACTACAACATATTAAATACAGTTCCAGAAAGAGAGTAGCACACTTCTTTTACGCAAAATGCAGCACAAATAATGATAACTAATTTAGGCCCTCAGACACTCATCACTACAACATTTTATAGAATCATAGAATCCTTAGAGTTGGAAGGGACCTTTAAAGATCATCTAGTCCAACTCCCCTGCAATGAACAGGGACA